>JBAMJV010007975.1:0-128193 GCA_037951105.1 Echinarachnius parma | reverse complement strand
CTATTCAGGGGCGCATTATTAGCCTTGGTCATCAGGTACAGTTTAAACCCGCACAATTATCTTGCGCACCATCTCAACTCCCAGGGGAGCATACTAGCCAAAGCTGCCCTATGATGTAGAGCGCTACCGGCTAATTTAACACCCGACCAAGTACCCATTTATACTCCTGGGTAGAGAGCAGGATTAAATGCCTTGCTGAAGTACATAGAATGCTGGGGCATCAATATTTCTTGTAATTGCAAAGCTTTATCTAATTGGTATCAACATGTCTACTTAGAATTCCTAATTACACAATCAGAAATAAAGATGCTTGACTTTATTTTTCCGGAGCTCTTTGAGGGATATCGTATGGGGGGGGGGGGGGGGGCTGAAATAAATCCCCCTGAGATCCCATGCTTTTTTTGGTGAAAGGATGGTGGCAAAACTCTCACCATGACCGCAATATTGTTCATATTCCGTATAGATCTGGTGAATCGCTTGTGTGGCTGTACGTGGCGATTTCATCAACAGCCCAATTAATATTTCATAAGCGCTGACTCTATTCGCCCCTGGTTAATCCATTCAGGACCCCAAAATTTGGTCCCCAAAATATCTGGGCATGGGTGTATAGAGATTGCATGGTATATCACAAATAGTCACAAAAGGGTTAAAAGTAAACTTGTACTAAGGAGTTACATTAATAAACTCAATTGCTTGTACCCTAGCCGTGTCTCGCAGTAAACGATAGTGTCTTCATCGATCCACCTCATGTGTGAGATTAGATCAGGGAGAAGTTAACAAAAATTGATAAATGATTCATGCAGACATTATCGTATCAAATGGCGCATTGCCTTGAAATGAGTGAAACTTAACGCCTGCTCTATTGGAAAATATGGCCATCGTCTCTTTACATATTTATGATAAACTCGGGACTAATAACTTGCAGTTATGTGTCAGAAAGAAAAAAACTTAATGGAGTAGGGAATATAAATAGGCATACATGAACACAATAGTGAAGCTGCAGCTCCATCATACATACATACTTTATGTCATTTTATAACCCTGTACTAGAACTATAATTGTTGCTTTCATATCAGTATTTTCTTTTCAGAATGTAGAATTCATTTAGTTGTTTGGGCATGGGTTTTTTAGTGCAAAATCCGTGGTTTATGCATCATGCATGCACAGTTTGTCATTTCTTTTGTATCGCTGTATTAAAGCTGATCATGAGTTTATGCTTGGATTTTTATTAAGTACAAAATCCATGGTTTATCATATTTATGCGTGCAAAGTTTGTATTTCTATCGTCCCCCCTGAAGTATAAGTTTATGCTTGGATTTTATTAAGTACAAAATCCATGGTTTATCATATTTATGCGTGCAGAGTTTGTATTTATATTGTCCCCCCTGAGCTGAAGTATAAGTTTATGCTTCGATTTTATTAAGTACAAAATCCATGGTTTATCATATTTATGCGTGCATGGTTTATCATATTTATGCATGCAAGGTTTGTATATATTTCTATATTGTCCCCCCTGAAGTATAAGTTTATGCTTGGATTTTATTAAGTACAAAATCCATGGTTTATCATATTTATGCGTGCAAAGTTTGTATATTTCTATTGTCCCCCCTGAAGTATAATAAAGCTGGTCATGTGGGTTAACACGTGTGTTTTCTCTCTCTCTATCTCTGTTATCTTGAACTAAAACAGGAAGGCCACCTGAGGGAAGCTACCTTTGTCGTGCCAGCCTTCGGGAAGGAGCTCACCATCGATTTGCAACTCAATGAGTAAGTTTTACAATGAGTCAGCCCTGCACTAGCTGCTTTGACCTACCTCTCACGGATAAAGTTCAAATAGTGTTTATAAGCTATACGTGCCAACTTTTCCAAGCTTCATGTTTTGAAAGTTTGCAAACCAAAAATTCTAATGTTGCGAGATTATGTTGTAATGTAATGCACCTCTCTCAAATAACGATTCGAACAAGCCATTCGTGCCAACTTTCCAAGCTTCATGTTTTGAAGTTTGCAAACCAACTTTCTAAAGTTGCGAGATAGAGATAATTGTTGTAACGAAATGCACCTCTCTCATATAACGGTTCAAATAAGCCATACATGCCAACTTTTCCAAGCTTCATGTTTTGAAAGATTGCAAACCAAAATTCTAAAGTTGCGAGATTACAACGTATGTTGTAATGTAATGTATCTCTCTCATATCGTGAAATCAAATATGCCATACATGCCAATTACTTTTCAAGCTTTCATGCCTTAAATATACTGTCCCCCTTTTGCAAGCCTAAATTATAAAGTTGCAAGATATTAATTGCCAAAGTGTCCTGTAATGTGCCACATAAAGGTAAATATTCAAATAAGCTATATACATGACACCTGTCAGAAGGGAAATACAAATTGTGGGGGCTACTTTTCAAGCTTTTGAGCCTTAAAGTGATTCACTCTGAAATACATGAACAATATTATTTTTTAGGGGTTACCCTTCAAGTTTGCCTGCTTCAAAATAGCACACTTAAATTTGTCATTTCACGATGAATTATGAGTTATGAGGCCCTATCATTTTATTATTATTGTTTTCTTCTTTTTTTTCTTTTTTTTTTTGTTTGGGGGGGGGGGGGGGGTGATCTGTGTTGTTTTCACTGATACCCATTGTCACATACTAAGGATTTGTGGACAATTTTATGAAGCAGTTTGATTAAGCATGATTTAAAAAACAGCCTTACGATATATGCCTTGAAACATTTTCTGCATGATTATTTTACACAACACAATGTTCCACTACCGGTATGTTGTCTTAAAGTGAAATACATATTACATTTTAAAAATTAGTAATCCTTTTAAATTCCTTTGGATATGCATTGTACATTGTATGTCCTCATTCTATATTTGGGCATTTAATTTAAACAACTGTTTTGTATTTGTGAGGGTTTGGGCTGAATAATAACATTGAAACAAAATGAAAAGATCGCATTAATTGTTCATGTATACATGTATCATACATCATGTACATATCAAATCCTACAAATTACCAACTACATTGACTTTGTACATTAAATTATAGTGGAATATTATATCGCCGTAACTCTGCAAAGTACACTGCTAATCCATGCAGAGGATTTGATAGATCAAATGAAGCCAGTAACCCCTCTTTAATTTGATTTTTGCAAGGATCTGTGCTATTTGATAGAGCCCAAAGGTTTAGGATTACTTTGTTTGTGTACCAGTAAATCTGGTCAGTCTGGTTTGGCGCAGAGTTCGTGTCCGTGAAACAATGCAAAACAAAAAATTTGATATGATTTTAGGACATGCATACGTGCAATGCAACACATTTAAGTTAAATCCAGTTGAAATGTTGTAGTTTGATTTTTGTTACTTTTTTTGTATAGATTCAATCAACCCAATAATGTTTTTTTTTTTATAATGGTAAGTTTATATCCACCACAGTGGGCCTTTTCTAGCTGAATTGCTTCCTCAGTTCACAATATTAAATAAGTACTTTAAGCTAGAAATTGAAGTTACTGTATGTAAAAGACAATTAACAAATACATATCTCTTCAAATCTAGTAATTTGTCTGGAGAATATTGTGTGGATACACATGAAAGGCTTCCAATTATTATGCAGATATTTCATGTCGTGTGACATCATGCAATAATTTCTTTTGTCCTTAATTTGTTTATATCTTGTTTTTCCTATGTAATTTCAGTAATTTGCTGCCGTCAAGGTACGTGCAGCGTTCTTATGCAGCAGATGGAGGAGCAGTCACAAGGAAGCCTCATGCCCAGGTACGTATGTCTCACAGGACTGAGCGGGGGGGGGGGGGGAATTAGGAAAAAATTGTATTTGTAAGCCTGGTAAAGGTCTTCTACTTTATAGGATCTAGTAACTTTGTTTACATGTGCAAAAAGTGATGAATGGTTGATAAGATGTGTATTGTACTGATCAGATATGTCCACTGGGTGTTACTAGATTCCTTTAATCCTTTTAATGACCACGTGCAGCGTTCATACAGTGTATGCGGCAGACGGAGGAGCCATCACAAGGAAGCCCAATGCCCAGGTACGCATGTCTCACAGGAATGGGAGGGAATGAGGAAAAATTGTATTTGCAAGCCTGGTATAAATGTCATCGACTTTTTTCTTTTGAATGCGATAAATCCTTTTTTGTATGCATCTTCCATTACTATTGTTATTGAAGAGGAGGAGCTGATAAAAACAAAATGCAAATCCAGGCACGCATGTCTCCCAGGACGGGGAGGGAAAAAATTGTATTTGTAAGCCTGGTAATATCTTCTACTTTTTTGTTTGTTAAATGCAATAAAGGGATCTAGTAACTTTGACGACATGTGCAAAAAGTGATGAATGTTTGATACAATGCGTATTGTTGTGATCGGATACGTCCACTGGGTAACGCGTGAACAATTCACGTTAATAAATGGATATCATATGGCCAACTTTGTACACAGTTATAACTTTCCAGTGGATAATTTAAATTTGTAACACTTCAATTGTAAATATCCTTTTATCGAAAGGAAAATTAACAAAAAACAAAACCTGTTCCATGCTGCTATAGATACAAATACAACAAGGTTTGAGAGAACCACTAGAGTTCTAAGTAAAATATGTGGAGTTGGACACTGTTACTAGATCCATTTAAATCATTTGCATCTTCCATTTCTAAAGTTACTGAAGAGGAGGAGCTGATACACCCCCCCCCTCCCCAATCCAGGGTAACAGGCTGTTTTCGCAAATGCGACGGGAGCGCTGAATACGCGGAATTGAATCAGCTGTGACCGTCTCCGTACTCTGGCTACCGTCGCGATCTTTTTGCAGTTTCGCAGTGAAGAATACGCGGAACGTCTCCTTGCTCGAGTGACCAAGCGCGTTGATTGGCTGACCCATTGAAGTATGTGCTGACCGCGCTGCTCTGTACTCGCTCTACTCCCGACGCCAATTCAGCTGATTACCGTTGTAGGTTTGGACGATACGCGGAAATTTTCGCACTGAGTGCGACCCCCCGCTGAGATTAGCGTACTAGAATGCTCCCGTCGCATTTGCGAAAACAGCCTAATGTCTCCCAGGACAGGGAGAGCAAAGTAGGGAAAACCCAACAAATAACAGCTGTCATAAGGATTTTCAGCCTAGAGTATCAAGTGCTCACTACAGAAGTATTGTGTAATAAAGAGAAGAAAAAAATCATACTGTAATTTTCCCAGTGACATTTATTAAGAACCATAAAGGCAGGTGAAGACAAGAATAGTGAATTTAGATAATGCTGGAATTAAATTGAGACTATAAAAAATATCACTTTTGAAGGCCTGGAGGAATATCTTTTCTTTTAAATGCTTCAAATCATGCTTTATTTTGTCTTTCCTATCCCTATTTGTAACTGAAGAGGGAGAATGAGTGACAAGGGAGACCTATGCCCTGGGGGGTGTTGCATAAAGAGTTGCAATCAATCACAAAGTTGCAATAAATGGCAAGTCAGAATATGCACGCATTTGAACCAATCAGATTTGCCCATTTATTTCATTTCATTTCATTTCATTTCATTTTATTCAGTCCCACAAAAAGGGGAAAATTGATTTGGCAAGTTGCTACATGATAAATATACATGGTAAAAACATTTAAATTTACAAAACAATAAATATGACTAGTCTACATACATACAATCTACATACATAGCGAATACCACTAGCAGTCTACCCCGAAAAACAAATCATTAAATTACATGTAAATTGCACTGGCACAAAGGAGTGAATAGATGAAAAGAGAGAAGAGAGAAGAAGAATACAGAAGAATGATAGAAGAAGAATAAAGAAGAATGATAGAAGAAGATTAAAGATTAACGATAATAGTACTCAATAAAATAGAAAAGTAGTACATAGTAATGCAGTGGAGCCTCCATACAATAAGCACCAGGGGTGTCGATCCGTTTTTTAGATTGGGGGGGCGAAATTTGAAAAATTTTCCAGAGTGACCACTGAGAGAGCTAAAAGCCCCACATTGCATGCCCGGAAGTTTTATTATGCGCTCATTGAAAGTGTCTTGATGGCTCGAAGACCTGACTTTGGGGGGCACCCAAATTTGGGGACAATAATGGGGGTTCAGGGGGCGGAGCCCCCGGAAGCTTTTAGATTTCTGACATTTGCTCCTATGGGTGTTAAAATTGTATAAAATAGTGAACCTACTCATAACGTATTTTTAAAGGGCATAGCGAGGAAAAGACTGAGCTTTGCATGAGATGGATCCACGTGATCATGTATACTATAGAGCCATCGATATAGTCTAGGGCATTGGGCTCCCATGAAACTAAGCAATGGCGTCAACAATTTCTCAAAAGTGTAGGGGAGACATTGCGAGGAAGCGAAGCGACCGAGCGGGGGAGGGTGTGGGAGGGGGTGTCCCCCTCCCACAGTAGGGAGCTTTTGTATTTTTGGGCGTGAAATTGTGTGATTTGGTGCACACCCGAGACAGAAATTTCACGTAATATGAAGTATATAGGTATGGAACCAAACATACATAATGACAAAGGGAGGGGGACAATCTGCTCCTTTTTCAAATGTGGGGGGACATGATATACCAATTTGATTTGTGTTCAGCGCATATGTACCGAGATTATTTGATTTTCTGTGACGGTGTGCTATCTATAGATGAGGGTTTAATAAACTTCGTTTGAGGTCTGCGTTTGAGAAATTACGCTGCCCAACACATTTCAAAAGGTGAGTTCCCGCAACCCAAATGAAACTTGCAATATGAGAAACTGTATGCGCGCAAAGCGCGCGGCAAAAAAGAGATTTACAGTCCTTTTAAAACTAAAAAACGACTATTTTGAAGATTAATTATTGATAAATGTGTCTTTCCCCTCTTTGGCATTATATCACTCGATTTTTTTCTTCCTCATTTGCGGAATTATTGGGGGGGCGAAATGATATGTTCGCCCCCCCAATATTTTCATTGGGGGGGGCGACCGCCCCCCCTGCCCCCCCAGGATCGACACCCCTGATAAGCACTATCACAAAGCTGTAACATAGCAGACAACCTTAGGGCCAATCAGCTCCTCAATAGAGTACCGAAGCGTGACGCCAGAGCCATCCATTGCCATGGGTGATGGCTCCAAACAATGTTTGGGCACAATTTGGTGACTTGCCATTAATCACACCTTTTATACGCTTGTTCACAACTCTTTATGCAACATCCCACACCCCCCCCCCCCCCCCACCCCCCTCCCTCCCCTCAGTCTTCCAGGTCAAGGAAGGGATTAGGGGAAAGCCACCTATGACATCATCTAGAGAATGCCCCCCATGACATCATGAGGGGAAATAGGGAACTTGGAGTATTTGAAGTGTGATGTCAACGCTATTCAGGGCCGTGGTTAATGGTTCTAAACAATGTCAGGCAAGCCAGAAATGTGTGACCTAGCAGTCGCCAATTTGCCATTGTTATTATTTTGGTTTAATCTTGACATTCAAACCAAGTTTTCTTTTCATTCAGAAATAAAGTCCCTGAATTAGAAGCCTTCTGGGCAAAAATTAGGAAAACTATGTTTTCACAAGGTGTTTATTTCACTTTTCATACTGTTATAATAGTACAAATGTATTTGTGTGTTCTCTTTCTCTGTTTTTTCTGGCATCACTTTACTACCATGTGCAGTCAAGTGATGAATCAAGAAATGTAGATCATAATAATCTAAATTTTGGTTTGTTCTTCTTTTTACTCTGTTTTTTCCCCCAGCATCACTGTTACTACCATGATCTACTGATGAATCAAGAAATAATAATCTAAATTTGTTTCCCCCAGCATCACTGTTACTACCATGGACAAGTGATGAAGTGAGAAATGTAGATTGTTGATCATAATAATCTAAATGTGTTTTGTTTTTTTCCTCTTTGCTTTGCTTTTCTCACAGTCACTGTTAATACTGTATGGTCAAGTGATAAAGTGAGAAATGTAGATCATAATAATCTAAATTTGATCTGTTTTTTCCCCTTTTTCTTTACTTTTCTTTTCTCAGCATCACTGTTACTACCATGGACAAGTGAGAAACATGAACCAATCATCGGTGGCCGTCAGCACGTGTCACGGAATAAGGTAAATAATTGTTGTTAGGGTGGACAATAGTCCTTGAGGGTTCCCATGGCGATAAATAAGTAAGGAAAGAAGATTGGTACTGTGTACTGCGTTGAACATTCTTCCTTTGAAGTGTGGTGTACATGCATGTACCTTAAACTTCCTTCTTTAAATATCAGGATTTAGTAATAATCTTTCCAAACATGTACATGTACAGTCAAACCTGTCTTACATGCCACCTGTCTATAGTGGCAGAGAATTGTTTTTTTTAATGAAACCTGTCTATAGAGGTCACCTGTCTAGAGTGACAACTGCCCTTGTTTCCCTTAGATGGTCACTATACACAGGTTTGAATGTACATGTACAATATATTTCTTTTTAAGTACTTGTATTTTAGTCATATAGTGAAGATACAGTAAGCATAACAAATAGTTGAATAAGAGTTTTAAAGGGATTTAGTAACATTGTCCAAATCCTCAAAACTTACTCGGAACTCTAGTGATTCTCTCATACCTTGTCATATCCATATCAACAATAAAAGCACGGGACATGTTTCTGTTTTTCAATTTTCCATTTCATTCAAAAGATATTTGCGATTGAAGTGTTCAGATTTTAAACTGTCTATGGGATAATTTAAGCCATGTATGCAATGAGTTAGTGAATATCACTTTGCATTTTTGCTCATTTCTCGGCCAAAAAACATCCAATAAACGTGAAATTTTCACACATTACTTTGTGGACATGTACCAGACCACAGCAATACACATTTTATTAATCACTCATCACTTTTTGCACTTGTCAACAAAGTTACTAGATCCCTTTAATTCTGGTGTTATTCCAGGTGAAACGGTCTCTCCATCATTAGCATGTTTTGTGTATCTAGGGATTTGTCAGACCTGCCAAATATTAATGTGATGGTTTAAGCCGCATGTGTTGTCGATTTTGCTGCCGATATTTGGCAGCATTTGCAATTGAAATGAGGATTATCTTGGGAGGATCCTCCGTATCCTATCTGACGTTTCTGTCCTTTCGAAGTGCTGTCTTATATAAGTAAATTGTAGAATTATTCATGTTCGTTAACGCCTTACAAGGGTGTCATTAAATATGTATGAATATTGAAGTGTTATTTTTTAGGTTTCTCCTTTCCCTTCATTTTCCATAATGTCTAGCTTGATTCTCCTGTTTCATATTGTTGTTGCTGGTTTTACTAGTCAGTATTTTTTTTTTAATGATGAGGGCAATCTCCTAAACCATTCCCCAGTGTCTTAAATGTGTATTTTTATTGTCAGTTCTTCTCTAGGTATTATAGTCTCTTCAATATCCTCTCTTGATCTCTCTTATCCTCTTATGATCCATCTTCTTGTTTCTTTATATTGAATAACCTCTTTAAAAAAATCTTTATCCCCCCTCTTCCCCTCTTCCCCCTCTCTTCTCCCTTCTTTCCCCCTTTCTATCTTTCCCTAATACTGACTTTATATGATAAGCCTATATAATCTCACTCACATTTTGTGAATCTATTTTTGCTAACTTGTTTGCAAAAAAATGCATATTGCTTGAGAGAAAATTCATCTCATCCCTTTATATTCTGAATGCATTATTAATGTTTATTATGGATAATTATGTATGTATGCCACTATTGCCACACCCTGATCATTGTACACATGTCTATTGAGTATTGAACCACACCTTGTATTAGTATATATGTGGCTGGCTATAGCAAAACCCTGCACTTGTCTGCAATTCATGTTTTGAAGATATGGGCATTTTAAGTTTACATAATGTACAAATGTACATAAAAGACCTATGTTTGTACAATTGGAACAGTCATATCTTTGCCAAATATTGACCAATTTTGTAGAATGAAGCTTGTGATGAGGCCTTTTTTTATGGTATGCAAATCTACATTTTGATTTTTACCGACAAGTGCAGGGTTTTCCTATAGCCGGTTACATATATTCCTTTGTCTCTTCTGTATCATAGAGATGTGGTGATATACCTCTTTTGAACAACATGATATATTTCATTAATATATATTTCTTTTTATCTGATGTATTAATAAAGGCGTGGTCAATGTTGATGCTGATTGATGATAAAGTCCTAACTCCACATAATTGTTAGCGTGCCTATGGAACAACGCCTTGCATTCACACATCTGTATAATTATGATGTTTCTTTTTGTTGTGATTTATTTATTGATAGAGGCGTGGTTAATATTAGTACAGATCACTGAGAGATTCATGATTCCTTATTACTGGTAGCATGTGAATGCTTTTGGGTATTTTATCGCAAGACGTATCGCAAGAGGCATGCTTGATGTCGATAGGGAGAGAGCGACTAGATTGAGCTGCTGATAGGCTCCTTAAAGCCAAATAACAGTATTGGGAAAGTTACCCGAAAACATCTATATTGGCCGAAAAAATTTATCAGTATTGTTGAATATCTATGTATAAAAAAGGGCGTGTGTGGTAAAAGTGCACCATAGTATTGTTGAATGCAGAAATATCGGAGGATATTCAATGCACGCCAGTGAAATTTGATCTAAATTCACCATCCGTTCACACCTGTCCGCGCCGCTAGCGCTGGGTTGGAGATATCGACAAGCCTGCATACTGTGCGCTAGCATAATCTTTTGCACGCAGCTTATATGCGGTTCCGCAAGCGGTTGAATTGAACTTTGTCAAAGATCGTTTTAATTTAAAACCTTTTAATGCTCAATTAGTCAATTTCAATGCATTTTTGTCCAAATCTTTACATCAGCATCTAAGTTATGATATATTCTTTCACGTGGTACATGTAGGTGATGAAGGCTTATTTTTCATTTTTTGTGTGTTGGGCGTTTCCCAGTACTGTTATTTAGCTTAAAATGCCTCATAATTATCAGCATGTGTATCGAGCCATGCCCTGCTCCTTCTGTTTCTTATTGTTTTCTGCAGGAAGCGGTGTGATTAATGTTGTCCTATTAAACCACATATTTTGATCAATGTTTCTTTTTGTTTCATCTCCATAGAGGCGTGATAAATGATGACATTTAAAGAAGCTGCATCGAGTCATTGATCGACTCTTCATACTTCATAGTTGATAGCACGTGTATCGAACCATGCCTTGCACCGGAACCCGTTTTATTCTATTTCTTATTGTTTTCTGCAGGAAGCGGTGTGATTAATGTTGTCCTATTAAACCATATATTTTATCGGTGTTTCTTTTTGTTTCATCTCTATAGAGGCGTGATAAATTATGACACTGAACGAAGCTGCATCGAGCCGTTGATTGACTCCTCATACTTCATAGTTGATGGCATGTGTATCGAGCCATGCTTTGCACCAGAACCTCTATATTCTGTATCTTATTGTTTTCTGCAAGAAGAGGTGTGATTAATGCTGTCCTATTAAACCATATATTTCATGTTCCTCTTTGTTTCACCGATAGTGGCGTGATTATTGACGGGGAGAGCCCCTACTTCGAGCCGTTGATTGACTCCTCATACTTCATAGTTGATAGCATGTGTATCGAGCCATGCTTTGCACCGGAACCCCTTTTATTCTGTTTCTTATTGTTTTCTGCAGGAAGAGGTGTGATTAGTACTGTCCTATTAAACCATATATTTTATCAGTGTTTCTTTTTGTTTCATCTCCATAGAGGCGTGCTAAATAATGACATTGAACGAAGCTGCATCGAGCCGTTGATCGACTCTTCATACGGTACTTCAAAGTTATCAGCATGTGTATCGAGCCATGCCTTGCACCAGAACCCCTTTTATTCTGTTTCTTATTGTGTTCTGCAGGAAGATGTGTGATTAGTACTGTCCTATTAAAACCATATATTTTATCGGTGTTTCTTTTTGTTTCACCGATAGTGGCGTGATTATTGATGGGGAGAGCTCCTACTTCGAGCCGTTGATTGACTCTTCATACTTCATAGTTGATAGCATGTGTATCGAACCATGCCTTGTTCCTGAACCTCTTTATTCTGTTTCTTATTGTTTTCTGCAGGAAGAGGTGTGGTTAATATTGTCCTATTAAACCATTTTTGTAATGTTCCTATTTGTTTTATCAATAGTGGCGTGATTAATACTGACAGGGAGAGCTTCTGCATCTAGCTGTTGATTGGCTCCTTATGCTTCATACATGTTTAATAATTGTTCTCATGTGTGAAGAACCACTTGTTGTATACTCATGATGTTTATTTTGCTTTTCTGTATCAATTAAGAGGCATATCATTTATTAAATATGTGTCTTGCTGTTTTCTGTTCTTTTGGTAGAGGGGTGATTAATATAGACGGGGAAAGCTTTTACATCGAGCCGTTAGTAGACTCCAGTGAGGAACATGTGGTGTACAGACATGAGGACAAACATGATCAGAGGTCATGGGGTAAGTCAGAGAGTAAAGCTAATTAAATAAATGTTAATAAAATACGTTAAAACTGCTGAAAACTGCTTATCCGCTTTTAAAGGCAAGTGTAATCAAATATAAGTCAATGTAGCCGAGCTTTCGAATCTGGCAGATCCTTTGTCTAGGCAGAGATAAATGAGGACTAATATACTGCAAAACAATATTATATACATAAACGGGTAGAAAGAAGGTGGAAACAGGAACAAGCTAAGGTGAACAAGAACAAAAGGACGGGGGACGGCTAATGTAGGAGAGGGTAATACAGGAGCAGGCTAGAGTAGACAGGAACAAAAGAAGTGCGATAACGAGGGATAGTGGAGACAAAAGTGTGTCAAATTAACGGATACAGGCAACCTCAGAAACAGGGGGGGGGGTATATTGTGAAAATAATGAGAAATGTATGTATAGGATAATCAATATCTAGGTATCATATTAAGCTGTACTACTACTATGGACTTAAATCAGATGTATAGAATCTATTAATAGGACCCTAGATTTATATGCACAATGGTGTTTTACCAACATCAGATGCTTCTCTACAGTTTAAAGTGTTTAATAGTTGGTTATTAATCCCCAATAAACATCCCCAATGCTATAGAACTGATTTGCATGTAATACTGAGCCTTCAAATGTAATCATAAGCAGACGGTGCAGATTTTCCAATCATTAGAATCAGAGCTTTACCATCTGTGGTGATAATCACTTCAAGAGTCAATAAAAGCCTGGGACATTGAGCTGTTTATTTTCAACATTTTACAGGTGATTTTACAGTAGATAAGCTATTTTTAGCAGTTTTTTTTTTTCATTTACATGTATGTACATTCCTATATACGTGAAAATTGTAAAAAGCTTTATGTTCATGTACATGTATGTCACTAGGGACCTGGGGGTGTTTCATAAAGATCCTGAGTTGAACTTAACTCTAAGTTGGACTTGAAAAGTATGGAAAGCCATAAGTTTCTTTGAACAATTATTGTAAAAGTCCGTTTTCAAAGGCATAACATGTTGATTCATATCATTAATATTTTCTATTATCAAGGAGATTTCATGTTCTTGATGCAACATTTATGAAAAGTCAAAATTCTCTGCTTTGTTGCCTTTGAATATATTGTATTCCAAGGCTACATATGGCTTTCCATAATAGTTAGGTCCAACTTAGAGTTAAGTTCAACATACAATCTTTGTAAACACCCCCTCAGGGGGTTGACTAGATCGTTGAGGATAGCTGCAAAGCGCCCTCATCTAAAATGCATTTTGATGTCATTTTAGATCCCAGAGATCTGCAACTCTATAGATGCTGAATACAATTTAGTGCATTTTTATTTTCACATTTTATGATTTGGCGCTATAAGACTTAACAAAGTAAAATGTTTTTAGTTATGATTAGGAAGGGATGTATGTGGGAGGACATCAGCTCGTAGAAGTAAGCTTTAAATAAGTTGACGCGATGAGGGGACTTGGAATGTGTACAGGAAAAGACTTCATTTATAGCTTGTAGTGAGTTTCTGGTCAAATTGAATTCTAAACTTAAACTTGTAAGTTAGCATTAACAACTTAATAGTTAAGATTCAATGATGCCTTTTATGGTAGAATTCTTGGAGATCAGGAAAAAGATACTGCAAGGACTACTTTTCAAGCATGCTTGCCCTAAGATTTGATTTGCATTTTAATAATATTTTCTTTATGATTTTACAGGGGCACTTGTTTTATTTAAGGGTCTAAATCACTTCAAGCCGAAATGTATTTTTTGTCAGTCTTGTTGATTGATTTCAATTAAATCTCATCAAACCAATTTTGTACTTAACATTTAAAATGACCAGTATACAGTACACCTACACAGTAAATAACATTTAGGAACATATTGGCAATAATATGCATTATAGTGCTGAGTAATCTTCAAAATAATACAATTTTTGTTCTGATTTATATCCTCATTGATCATCAGCTAATTAGACCTGTCCAGAAATGGCATGAAACTCTAGCCCCCAAAAAAGAATCAAAACTTCATAGAGTAATTTTGCCAATAGGCAATGCTAGAAATTAACCTTTTTGCCTTGTGGCCCAGTAGGGCAAATAAAAAAAAAATAATTTTCAACTTTGAGTGGCCCAAAACCTAAATCTGGTGGCCCCAAACAAAGAAAAACATAACAAATTATGTTAAATTTGGTTGCCCGAACGGGCCAGTAGAATTCAGGATCAATGAAATGTGATGGCCCGTAGCTAATTTTTAGTGGCCCCGGGCCAGCGGGCCTATGCTAATTTTGAGCGCTGCAATAGGCAACAAAAATGTCATAAGCCTTGAAGCACAGCTAGGCAAGAAAAGGTAGCCCCTTTCAAATCTCCAATGCAGATCAATCATGGCCGTCCATGCATCTCAGAAAGACATTGCCAAAAAAAAGAAAAATATAAAAAAGATGGAATAGATACTCCTGGAGCAATCATAGCACTGAATCTCCCGAGGGCAATACATTAGCACTTACGTGAACACGTACTGCGTAGCATCTTCACACGCTCGTATGTCATGTAAAGTTGAAGTTACATTACATGTATGTTGCAGCAGCATTGCTATACATTCAGTGGAAATGCTTTGGGGGGCACACAATAATTTGAGAAAAACAATTGAAAACATAATGGTACCATTTATACAAAAAAATTTGGAAAATACATAAGGTGTGCCCCCAATAAGTTGTGTGCCCCCCCCCCCCCCCAATAAGTTGTGCGCCCCCCCCCCCCCCCCCCCCCAATCAGTCCGACCAATGTACCCAACTTTATTATCACCATCATTATGTAAACTGTAGTTATACACTTAAAATATTATATTATTTCATCATTTACTTTTTGTTGTTCATTAGGTAACTTACATATTTATGGATGGTTCCTGTTTATAAGAATATGGATTTTATAGACCTTGGTTGATTAAAAAAAATGTGATTAATAATGCACTTGAAATGAAGGGCCTGTGAAGAGTTTTGGGAAAATAGTTTTTAAAATTGTATTACAAATACAATGTATGTTAAACTTTAGAAGATGTGAATTATCTGTATTTTTATGCCTCCGCCAACGAAGTGGCCGGAGGCATTATGTTTTCGGGTTGTCCGTCCGTCCATCCGTCCGTCCGTCCGTCCATCCGTCCCGTTTTCGTTCTCGCCATATCTCAAGAACCAGTTGACGGATCAATTTCAAACTTGGTATGAGTGTACATATTGGGGTGACAATGATCTGATTAGATTTTAGGGGTCATGAGGTCAGAGGTCAAGGTCACAGGACTCAATATATATGCAAAAATGCCTCGTTCTCGCGATATCTCAAGAACTGGTTGACGGATCAAATTCAAACTTGATATTAGTGTAGATATTGGGGTGGCAATGATCTGATTAGATTTTGGGGTTCATGAGGTCAAAGGTCAAGGTCACAGGACTTTATGTATGCACAAAAATGCCTCGTTCTTGCGATATCTCAAGAACCGGTTGACGGATCAATTTCAAACTTGGTATGAGTGTACATATCAGGGTGCCACTGATCTGAGTAGATTTGGGGGGTCATAAGGTCAAAGGTCAAGGTCACAGGACTCAATATGTATGCGAAAATGGCTTGTAATGGTAAAATTTCAAGAACTGAATGTCAGATTTCAATCAAACTCGGTACCTGAATGTATCAAAGAGTCAGCGTAGCCATAAAATGTTGGGGTCATGAGGTTGAGGTCAAGGTCACGGGACTCATTATAAATGCAAAAAAACTTGTAATGCCAAAATCTCAAGAACTAAATGTCAGATTTCAATCAAACTTGGTACCTGAATGTTTTTTAGGGAGCCATCAAAGATTGGGGTCATATGGTCAAGGTCACAGGACTCAAAATATATGAAAAATATTTTTAAAAATTAAATCAGTGCATGTTAATTTGGGCTTGATATTAAAATCGCGTGATAGCGGAGGCATAATTTTCGATTGCGCGCAATCGAAGATCCATCTAGTTTTCTTCAAGATTCTTCAACATGTATATACTTGAAGACCCAAACTTTTGCAATCAAATTACAAAAATATTACCTACATGTACATGTAGGTGTTATTTCAAAAGCCAACAATACAAAACTGCCACCCCGAAGAGACTGGGTCAACCTCAACAGGCTCCATACAGGCATCGTCGGCAGATTCAGTGCCAGCATGCACTGCTGGGGGCTTTAGACCTTCATGGGCTGCACATGTGGCTCACCAGAACAAACTGCCAATCACGTCATCTATAAATGCCCCATCCTTCGCCCACCTGGCAACCAAAACCCAAACCTAAACAACTTGGACCCCGCTACGGCGGCTACGATCCACTGGCTGCAAAACTTGTGCGATTCAAATTTTTAAAAAAATATTCACGATTGAAGTGTTCAGATTTTCAACTATCCACTGAAATGGTCATAACTGTGTACAAAATCCCCAATGAGTTCATTACTTGGCCATATAGCATCCATTTAACGTTGAATTTTCACACAATACTGTACTTGGAGGACATATCAAATCACAAAACTACACATTTGATCAACTACTCATCACTCTCTGCACATGCCAACAAAGTATAGATCCTTTTAAAAGCTAATGTGCAGCTTTGACATTGTTAAAAGGTAAACAGTGTACATTCCTTCTCCATCATCGGTGTACGAATGGCACCCCATAGTTTTTAAACCATAGTTTTTAAACCAAAGTGTGCATAAAATAGTTAATCTTTTTATTGTTCCACTGCAGGGTTTGAAGAGGACTACCAGGACCCCGGAATCCAGAAGACACCACATCATTCTAGAAGCAAGAGAGACTTGCAGACTGAAACAAAGTACATCGAGCTGGCCATAGTCAATGATTACCAAGAGGTGTGTACATTAATTAGAACAACAATTTATTTAAGAGAGTTGTAAAAAGTGGTCCCACCTGGCAGGTGGTCTATATAGACAGGTTTGTTTACATGCAATGATACAGACCATGGAAACAATTGGGAGCTTGGGGCAAATTTCCCCCCCCCCCCCCAAAAAAAAAAAAAAAAAAAAAAAAAAAAAAAAAAAAATAATGCCCAGAATAGCCCCTGAAAATCATGAAGGAGCCCCTAAAACATTTTTTAGAGTGTTATTTTTATGCAGGCAAGTTTGAAAAGAAGCTCGTCAAAAATGTATTTAATTTTTTCGCTGATATTTCCAACATGTGTATTATTGGCCACCTGTCTATAGCAGCCAGTTATCAATAGTGTCATTATACACTTCCTTGACAGTATAAAGAACCAAATGTTCTAGTACCCAAGCCTGATATTTCTTTATTCGGAAACTTATTCGGTCCTGCGACCCGGAAATAACCCCCAAGTAATTTCTTTTTATCTGTTATGTGTTCATGCAGTGTAACTGAGCAATTTAAATATTCCCAAGGTTTGTTTGGTTTGTTTTTGTAATAAGAGTAGACTGTTGCTCTTTGCTGGTATGTCTCTTCACAGATTACATGACTTTTCTAGGTCACTAATCATTGATGTACTGATCAATGAATCTTGCTGGGCTCTGTTAACCCATCAAGGACGATTGCCCACATATATTTGCGGCTTTGGTAGTCCTACAATCGAGCAAGAATAACCCAAGTTAGGTTTAGTGTACAGGTAGAAAGCATACATTTCTCTATTTTGTGTAACCTTATTTTGTTAATGTACACCCTGCTTACATTATTTGTTATGATTTCTATTAGTGAGTAGATCGCTATGATTAAGGAAAATCCTTAAATTGGCCACGCATTGTCACATTTTCAAATTGGCAATTTCACGGCAAACCAGTCAATGTTTTTCTTAGATTTCAATAATAAACTCAATATTTTCCACCTCATTTTGATGTGAATAAAAGATAGCAAAAAACAAAATTGCCAATTTGCTTAAGGCACCAAATGAATGTCTTATCTTCTCAGATGATGGAATGTGCTGGTTAGCAAGCACTAATGGTCATATCATTAGAAATTTCATGTAACTATTTATTCCACTTGTTTACAAGCAGCACTTCATCATTGGAAATCATTCAGCTCAAGACCGTCTACAGATGGTCGTACGGTCATGTTCGAATCTACGGCAAATAACTCAGAATTAGTTATAAAATCTGATGCAAATTTTTGCTTTTTTAACCAGGATAGCAGTGTTCTTTTTAAATTAAACTTTCACACATCATTCAGACATATCTTACAATGCTTTTGGCATAGGATAGTCTCAAATGTAATTTTTGGCAATATCTAACAAAGTACATGGATCACTTTAAACCATGGTTTATGAATTCCATGCAGCCATGAAGAGACAGTCCAATCAGGGATTTGGCTGCAAATGAGTTTTAATAAGAGAGACGATTGACAAGAACTGTGAGTGAATTTGTTTAGTGAGAGATTAGTCTGTTTGTGACATGATATGTCTCTTATTGAAACTGATTTGCAGCCGAGTTTCGGATTGGACTGCCTCTTTAAAGAGAACCACCACCCAAAAATAGTACTCTAATAAGTGAAAGGCAATAGTTTTAGCAGTCCACTCCACCCAAAAGTTCAGAAAAATAGGTTTCCATACAAATTATATTATTTGAAAACTCAACACAATATTAAAGGTATGTGTTTATGGGTCGGCGAAATGAAGACGCTCCGGCCGTGAGTCTATTGTCTCCAAACGTACGGGTATAGAGTTGGTGCACTCGCAGACAATTGGCCCATACGGAACCATGGGGCTCTAATGGTTCCGTAAGTGTTCGTGATTAATTGTATTGCTTATGAATTGCGCAACCATTTGTCAAGTGTTGTACATCTATTTCATATCAAACACTTGTACCAAAACACATAAGCCTATGTTGTTCTCTGCATGGCGGTCCCCTTTAAGTTTCCAATGGAATGAGCTCCCTCTGCCAGGGGCTACTGGAAATGGTCACCAAGGGATAGATACGGTGACGGTAGCGAGTAGGGTATGACTGACATATGGGTAACGGGAGACTAGTCTGCCTGTTACAAGATATGCCTTCATACCACGCACACAGAAACATGAGTGGGACTATTAGTAAAGCATGGCTAATAACGGTGCCTTTGTGGCCCTTAGGCGTTTTGGTCTAATTGCCTTTTTAGCATATTGTTTCTTTATTGATTTATTGATTAATTAATTAATTTATGAGTATATCATGAAAAGAAGGGGATATTTTGTAAAGGGTTGAGAAAAAAAATGTATGTAGATAAGCATTTTTTATTTTGCAAATTGCATGTTATGACAGTAATGATGATGATAATTTATTGATTTTCAGTCAAACCTGTCTTAGTGACCCTCTTTCTATAGCAGCCAGCCTATCTATAGTGGCCACCTAAAGTGATCCTCTTCAGAGAAAATTAATGTTATGGGAACTGTCTATAGATGTCACCTGTCTACAGTGGCCACTTTTCTTATTTCCGATTTGTGGTCACAATACACAGGTTTCACTGTATATAATACATTACTAATTTTATTCTAATCTTTAATATTTTCTCTGAATGTGTTATATCCTGCTGCAGTATCTGAGGCACGGAGAAGACGTGGCTACCATAGAGGGCAGATGCAAGGAGATTGCTAACATCATGGACATGGTGAGGTTCTATGCTACATATGCATTGTTTAATCAATTCCCTACTATATTTTGCAATCTTGAAGAAAATATCTCCTTAAAAGTGCCATTCGGTGCTGTCCTGGAGTTTATAACTTTATACAGGATCCATCAGGTTCCCATAGACATAGTCAATGGGTTAATTGCAAAAACTAATTATTTTGTTTGTTTACCAATTCAAGATAATTGCGACTAGATCTGATGGAAGACAATGCAAATAATTCAAAAACTTTCATGTACAATTTATAATCTTATCTTTTTAAAAATGCCTCTACATATAAATAAGTTTACCTCTTCCATCAATTCTGTAGTTCAATAAACATCCCATTTCTTACTGTATATCATTATCATTCCAAATCAATTAGACATGTTGTTCAATGATAATAAACTTTCTTTTTACTTATCCATTCAGATCTATCGTCCTATGAACATCCGTATCGTGCTGGTTGGCGTGGTGACGTGGAGCCAGGGAGGACCCATTCGATGTGAGCAGCAACCCGGCTACCACCATGGCAGAGTTCCAGCGATGGAGGAAGGAGAACCTGCTCACACAAATCAAGAACGATAACGCTCAGTTCCTCACGTGAGTCCTTTATAGACTGGAAGTCTTATCAAAGGATTTTATTAAACTGCTGGCTATTTAAGCAGATATTTTGAATTCAACATACTGTTGATGGTAATACATGTACCTTCAACCCATTGGTTACATTTAGCCTTTGAACTACTTGTTATTTGATCATAGTTCAGTGCATGTGCAATAATCATACGTTTAATAGATCGCTTGTAGGATCAATTTATTAATCGATTAATTTTATGATGAATCGTAAATCTATGTTTAATACATGGCAAGGATGACATGTCATCATCAAGAAAAATATATAGCTTAAATAGTTTTAAAACTTCTTTTTGATCAAACGTATCATGCATGTGTCAAATTTCATATCAATCTTTTCCTGTGCAGTGGCGTGTCATTCGACGGAAGTACGGTTGGGATGGCCTCGCTGGGGACCATGTGTTCAGATGAGAGATCTGGGGGCGTCAGTCAGGTATGCCTACAATTAACTCATTATAAAAAGTAGACTATCTTCACAGTTCACAATAGTATTGTATCATCTATGAAATTAAAAAAGAACTTAATGAAAGGCCTGTTGAAAATGTCCCCAAGGCATATAATGTTTGATAAGCAAGACATTTATTTGAGGTAACAACTTATATTTTGAATCTTTCAAATATTTCCTTTTAAAAATCATAGGATGGAATATTTGACTATTTGATTATATATATATTTTTGAACTGTTAATTCCTCGAACCATTCTGTTGGTAAAATATATTATGACTCACAAGTAGTCCATTATACCATTTATAAGACTAAAAAGGAGTAGGAAGTCCGAATTCATTGTTATCATATTTATTAACATCTTTTCCCAGCATCACACAAAGTACACAAAAGGTACCTTGAAATTCAGAGGTCCATATAATAAGAATTTTGCTAATATTTTCCCCAAAAATCATTATTTCCAGGATCATGACAGCAACGTTGCGGTGATCGCCAGCACTATGGCGCATGAGATGGGACATAACCTGGGCATCAGGCACGATTCGACAGAGGAGAACTGTGTGTGTGAGGCTCCGTCAAATGTGGGCTGCGTGATGGAGCCTTCTAGTGGGTGAGTAGAGACACAGGCAGGTCCTTAGTCAGGGTGGAGGGGGGGGTGCGTTGGGTGCGTATGCACTCCTCCAAATTCAGAAAGGTCCACTTTCATCGGTCTCGGCCATGATCAACACCACCCCCCCACAACTTACATAACTAAACAACTCTACCGTACTCCCCCCTTTAAAAATCCTGGCTACGGGCCTGCACGGGTGTCAATGTCATTAAACAAAGCTCACAATGATTAGTACTTGTACAATGTACAACTGATTTGATATTTTTTTATTTCCACAATTCATTTAGAAAACAACGTCAATACATTTAAACAATATTGACTGGCCTTGAGGGCGACACGACATATATTGCCTGAACTAGATTCATATTGCCCGAGTCGAAGACGAGGGCAATATGGATCTAGCGAGGGCAATATTTGTAGTGTAGCCCGAAATAGTCCAGTCAATAATGTAATTATTAACAAATCAGACATCTCGAGCAAACATGCAATATATCAATTTAAAGGGTACAAATTGTCACAATTCTTACAATTATTGAACCAAAATCCCATTGACTTTTTTGAGCGGGCAATATCATTTTTTTTCACCCGTAGTTTTGTTGGCTTATTCAACCTCGAGGGCAATATCGTTTTAAAATTGCCCTGCTCAGATGTCTGCTATGATTAATAATTAATCTTATTTAATCCTTGCATTTCATTATCTTCTCTTATATACATCAAAGGCCGATTCCTCCCACAAATTTCTCATCCTGTTCGTACGACCACCTGGCTAAGTCTCTCGAGAGCGGTCTGGGAGCGTGTCTGTTTGACTACCCGGACATGATATTTGACGGACCGATCTGCGGAAACGGTTTCCAGGAAACAGGAGAGGAGTGTGACTGCGGCACTCCGGAGGTAAGAAATATCAAAAAGAATAGTTCTTGTATGTTTGACAACTCGGACAAGTTCTTGTCTGTTTAACTACTCGTATAAAATGCGGCAATGGTTTGCAGGAAACAAAAAAGAAATGTACTAACTGTTAAAAAATGTAATAATTTCAATCGTGGATATTATATGTATTAAAGGTACCGTTGAGTATTGGTATTTCCCGAAGTGCCCCCCGATATTTTTTTGTGAGATAATGAAAAACTGACTGTCAAATTTGAAAGAACATACAATTTTAATGACAGAATAAACTTTATTTGATCAAAATCGGTTCAGAAACGGCTGAAATATCCATAAGTATATTTTTATTCAAAAGATTCTTCACCGGGGGATATTTATACTTTTTAGAAAAAATGTAAAAATGCTTAAAGACTACTTGGAAAAAAATCTGAATAGGTTTTTTTAAAAGTCGTTGATGATATCTCTATTGAATCATTATTTTAACAAAACATTTGATGCACAACTTTGTATGAAAAATGGCTAAACCCAGTGATTACAAAAATAAAAAACCCCTCTTGAGTTGTAATGGCTCTTTTTGAATGATAACAGGGGTTTTACTTAGTCGTTTGTAATTGTGTATACTTTTCGAGCATGGTGAAATTATAACTATTACTTTGTACCGTAATGGTGCAGGTTTTGGTTACTAAAGTTAAGTTTGACCAATACTCAACTATCCCTTTAACTGAACAACCACTTTTCTTTTCTTTGATCACTGTGAATATGACAGGAGTGCGTCAATGACTGCTGTATAGCAGCCACGTGCCGTCTGCACGAGAATGCCACGTGTGCGACGGGGGCGTGCTGCGAAGAATGCAGCCTGAAGAAGGCTGGGGAGGTGTGCCGCGGGGTGCGCAACGAATGTGATCTACCCGAGTACTGCACTGGCTTGTCTGAAGAGGTAGGTTCCTAGAAGAATAAAAACAATACAAAATCAGATTATTAAGTATTTATTTTTGTTATATTTGTTTGTAATCTGTCATGATGTGTAATCTGCCAGTGTACTGCACTAGTTTGTCAGAAGAAGTACATGTACGTTACTTGTGGGATTCAGAAAGAAATCATGATTTGAAAAAAATATTGAAATAATATTAATTTACTTTAATAGTTTGTACCAACATCTGGCTGAGCGCTCCACTGGCTTATCAGAAGGGTTAGGATTGTGGAAGAGCAATTGTTATTTAAGGCCAATTAAAAAAAAGCAAAAAAAAAAAAAAATGAAACTCATATTTTAATATTTTGAACAGACAATTCTTCATTGTCTCCCTGCTTGTACATTATAACACCTACTGTAGTTTTTGTTTATTTTTTTGTTGCTGTATCATCATCATCATGATCATAATAATATTGATATAAGAATGATTTTTTGCCTTGCAGTGCCCAGCCAATGTGTACATGCAGAACGGAGAGAAGTGTGCGGACAGGGCTGATGCAACGTGCTACAACGGCCGCTGTCTGACCCTGGATGGCCAGTGTGAGGACATCTGGGGAGAAGGTACGTTGACCTCGAGGTCAAAGGTCAAAAGTCCTGTATCTGCCTGCAAACTGTTGACATCTATCTCCATTTCAATTAATAATTAAATAATTATTTAAGCGCAGTAGAGTATATATTTATAGTAGCTGCGCTATATAAATGTTCATATTATTATTATTATTATAAATTGTCTTAGGCCAAATGTCTATGTATTCGCTTCACTTTTCTATGAGTTTTGAGGGCTTTGCTAGAAGTGTAAATGCAGGTACTGTTTTTTTTTTTAAGTGTGCAGTCAACCTCAAAACCTTGCCTTAGCCTTTTTAAAAAGAATTCATAATTTGATTTAGTTACGATAAAACAAAATAACGTTTGATTTATTTGTTTTCTCTTTGAATTTTTAAATTTTACCACCTTGAAAATAATTTAACCCTTTCAGGACTGGTTCCGAAATACTCAGGCAGGAGTCTATGGAGAATGCATGTCCTCCAAAAATCAGGCTAAGAAGAGTGATATTTAACTTTGTTTCTATAAATTTATTTTTGTTTTCGTTTTGTCCCTCAGGAGCCCTAGCTGCTCATGAGCGGTGTTTTGATTTCAACGCCCAGGGCAGCTCGTTTGGCAACTGCGGAGGAAGCAGCTCTGCGTTCCAGGCCTGTGGGAGCGAGTGAGTAGCGTATTATTTGTTCTTTCATTCCTTGCACCATAACGTGGGTTTTAAGATGAGAGATGCTATAGATACACCGCAAGCATAATACTGCCCCACATGATTATTTCTGTGTCATTGTCATATTTGTGTTGATTGTGTCAGGCCTTCTTGTTACCAACAAGATTTTATAATTTTGATAATATTGTGTTGTTTGTCAGAAATTGCCGAGTATAATGACTTCATTTAACAAAAAATATTTTGGTTTAAATAGCAATTTCTAGACTATATTGGAGAATGTTAGCTTTAATCTAGAGATACTTACAAGAATAGTGTTCATTTTATTTCAATTTTCTTTTACCCAGGCATGTGAAGTGTGGTCGGCTCATGTGCATGAAGGGAAAGGACTACCCTGTGCTATCATTACTTGCAAACACTATCCGGGGATTTGTCTAAATGCTACGAAAAAATGAAAGAATTAATGCTCATTTTTTCATAATTCAATAATTTTCCTATCAATTTTGTTTTCACATTAAAAATATTTGTTCTCTCCAGGCATGTAAAGTGCGGTAAGCTGATGTGTATGAAGGGAAATGACTACCCCGTGCTATCGTCGCTAGCTAAGGCAAGCCAGGGCTATGTATGGGATGACAACAGTCAGCAGCACACCTGCAAGTCGGCCTCCATCGACCTGGGTCAGGATGTGCCCGATCCGGGGTACGTCGCCACGGGAACGCCATGCAAGTCTGGATTTGTGAGTAGACATGTCTGCAACTTGTAGTTCTAGATCAAGATTATTCTGTTCTAAATCATTGACAGTATTGGTTGAAAGAAAATAAACACTGCGCACATAGTTATGCATGTGTTTGTGCAGGGACGTCCAATTTAATTTTGTTCAATTTTACTGATCAAGGCGACTTAGCATTGCGGAATGTTAAGCACTTTCAGGTATGACGCGAATGTACACATATAATTTACCGTATTCATTTGAACATGATTTTGTTTTCTCAATTGGTTAGTATTGCCTGGGTTAGTAAAGGGAAATGTGGATAAAATAAATTTGTTCTAACTTTCCCATATAATTATACTCAATATAATAAAAACCCTGTGCATTTATTTGACTACAATGAAGATGAAAAAGAAATAATTGCAGAAATCATAATCAAACATACACATTTCAGACGTGTTGTAAGCCTGCGGTCGCGCACGTGTTATATGAATGCCACTTCCGTGATCTCACGTCATATACGAATTGTGTGTAATGGATAGTAAGAATAATGACACTTCTATTACCCAATTGTGTTTTTTTTTTAATGTTAAGAAGATATATTGTAACTTTGGTTGATTTCACCTAGAAATACATGGAATTAGTTACCCTCTATATTTGATAATTTGCAGGTTTGTAGTGACTTCCAATGCCAGAACCTATCTCAGCTGAACATCAGGCAGTGCCCACACAACTGCAACGGAAATGGAGTAAGTGCACATTATTTGAAGCAATTAGATTTAAATCAAATTTGATTACAAGTTCTAGTTATTTTATTTAACGCTTCCATGTAAGATTGTCTGCAAAGTGAAAAAAAAATGTAAACAAATTAACGTTTAAACTTTAATTTCGCACACATGTGCAGTGAATGAATATGTTCATAATCATAGGAAAGAAATGTAAAATAAATCATAGGAAAATGAAGACATTTTAAAGAAGATAACAATTTAACATAACATTTTTTTTTTTAAACAACATGTTGTGATGCCAATATTCAAATTCAAGTATATTGAATTGGTTATGAATCAGTTGGCATCATACATACATTACAACAAAATATAAAGTTGCTTCATGTAACATGTAACATACTTTTGTTTTTGTACTTGTTTGTGTATTTATTAGGTGTGTAACAGCGAGAACCATTGCCACTGCGACCCCCAGTGGAACCCCCCTCTATGCAACACCCCAGGGTTTGGGGGCAGTATTGACAGCGGTCCAGCCAGGCAGACTGACCAGCCAGGTAATAATCATTGTAATCATTGTACTGTCGATACTATCTGTATCTTCTCATGGGGGGGATGGTCTTTATAAGCAGGTGGTCCTTAATAGCCACTGCGACCCCCAGTGGAACCCCCCTCTATGCAAAACCCCCAGGGTTTGGGGAGTATTGACAGGGGGTCCAGTCAGGCAGACTGACCAGCCAGGTAATAATCAGAATATAGTCAAAAGTTTCTTTTATCTGTTTTTTATGAGCAGCTGGTCTTTATATGGACAGGTTCATTGATGGGTGAATCTTTTTGGGGTATATGGGGTGGGGGGGGGGGGGGGGGGTGGGGGGGGGGGGGGGTAGATATTGACAGCGGGCCCATCCAGGCATACTGATCAGTCAGGTAATAATCTAGAATATAGTCCAAAAATCTGTATCTGCCCATGGGGGGGGGGGGGGGGGGGGGGGGGTCTTTAGGAGCAGGTGGTCATTAAAGACAGGTTCATTATGGGGGAATCGTTTAAAATAATAATTTAGAATATAGTCAAAATATCTGTATCTGACACATTGTTAATGGGTGAATTGTTTCCAAGAGAATATCAAGATTGTTGATAGTCTTTATAGACAGGTTAATTAATGGGTGAATCCTTTCTTGGGAATCAAGATTGATGGTCTTTCAGAGCCGGTCGTCTTTAAAAACAGGGTCTTTGGAGAGCGAAATGTTCTCTAGGTAATTAAGATTAGTGGTCTTCATTTTGCAGGTGGCCTATACAGCAGGTTTTATTGCACGTAAATTACACATTTAAAAGGGTGCTAGCCAACACCTGTCTACAAGGACCGTTTACCCACACGTATATTCTTATTGGAGGAGTTTGCATGGAATACTTTTGTCATGATTTGCATATTTGCAATTATGATTTCAAAGCTTATTTGTACTTACAGAGAATATCACTAATCGTGGAGAGGGTCTCATACATGTACATGTTTGCATATGTATTCCATATTTACCTAAAACTGTTTATTTATTTATTTATTTATTATATATCTATCTATTATTTTTATTTTTGTTTAATCTATGTTTTGTTTGCAGTATATTATATTTTTGTTTTACTTTTTTCTGGCATATAGCGCACATTATGCTAAATATTTTATGCAGATAATTCATGTATATTAATCATGTTTTTGCAAATATTTGCTTTTATTTATGTTTCTCAAATAGCCAGTATTATGTTTATGTCAGTTGAATTGTCTGTGTTCATCTTTTATCGATGATTCCTGTGATATGTTGGTTATAGTCTATAGAGAACAAGTGTTTTACCAAATACAAAATAATCCTTAGTACATGTAGGTCAATTATGTTGTTTTTCTTGTTTTTTCTTGTTTTAGAAAAAAGAAAAAATCATATTGAAACTTATGGATGCAATTTGATATTCAGTTTCATATGTCTCATGTTATGTATAAAACGGTGTGTCTGTCTTTTGTATGATGTGTAAAATTAGAATAAAGTATATTTGTTTGTATAAAGTGTAAATTTAGAATAATTAAGAAGATATGAATATTGCATTGGCATCATAGTTCACCAACCCATTCAGGACTGGTCCTGACCACAAAAAAAATGGATATGGTTTTTGGAGAATGCATGTTATACCAAATTCAAATAGCCCTGAATGGGTTCAAAAATAGTAAACTTTTAGTAATGTAGATGCTGCATGTGTTGCATGATGTTTTAGCTCTAATAGTTTTATTTCTCTAAAGCTTAATTGAGTTTTATTTATTAATTAATTAATGAATAATGCTCCGCAGCATCAAGCAAAGTCATGCATTCCATTCTCATTTCAAAGTTTCATGTCAGATTTTCATGATTATTAGTTAAATTTAGGTAAATTTATTATTAGGATACTCATACGTAAGTTATAGTTATGATTTCAAAAATTCAACAAAATAAAAATAACATATGTGAAATGTTCAGGTGTAGGAAGACCTCAACCACAAATAATTGCTAATTTGATTTAAGGTTAATATAATTGATTACATTTTTGCCTTTACTGTTGTAAGTTTAGCAACCCATCAAGGACGGTGTCCCACATATTTATGGGTTGGTAGTCCTACACTTCAGCAAGAAGATACAAAGTTATATGAAGTATACAAGAGAAAGAGCTTACATTTCTCTATTTTTAGAGCCCCTATTTTGTTACTCTACCTGCTTTTTAGTTATTTGTAATGATTTTTATTATTGCGTAGATCGCTATAATTTAAGAAAAACCTTAAATTGGCAATACATTTTGATATTTTAAAAACAGATTTCGGCGTTCAAATTGGCAACTTTGCGGCAAAGTCACTTCATATTTGTCTTAAATTATAATTACTAAATATTTTCCACCTATTTTTTATGTCATTGAAAGGTAGAACAAAATTAGAGTTGCCAATTTGTAGAGGAAAATAATGAACAATCGTGCCTTTAAATAGCTCTCGTCCTTGATGGGTAATACATGTAAGTGCCTGTTTGAGCCACAGTGAAAAAAATCACAAGCAGACTCGCGTAGGGGATAGAATCGATGCACATGTACATGTATATTAGTGCTTAACAAATGTCAGTAAAAGGGCAAAAGTATACAAAATTATTATATATATCCTCGCAGTGGGAAAAAAGAAATGAAGTTATAAGTTGTGGGGAGTCTTCTAGTTTGTCTTTTGTTTTGTTTGTCTTGTGTTTTGTGTAGTAACAACACCTTGGTTCTATAACAAATGTCACCTGTGTAGGTGGTACCTTCGGGGATTCATTGAGCTATATTGACATAATTTCTATCATATTTAGCACATGGTTGACGGTTAAAAAAAATCTTAAAATTATTATCCATATAATTTGTACCATTCTTTGAAAAACACTCAGGGGGCATTTCAAGTTCCTTTCTTTCGGCCCTTCTTGACTTCAGTTTTTCCAGAGGAAACATTAATTTTTTTATTCATGCACTTGCATTCTTCAGCCTACATCGGACTTTTGAGTTGCACTTTTGAGTTGCGTATTTTGTATCCATCTTCTTTTTTATTTCCCTTCACAAGTAACCCTTTATCCTAAAACTCCCACGCTAATCAACAATACCCACGTCACTAGAAGAATAATTATCCGAGGTAAACTATGGCGACGTCAGACTCGCACTGTGAGCGGAATGTCTGCACTCACACTTTCTTTGAGAAGTGTAGAAAAATATTTTGTTTAAACATCACGGATTGTGGATAATTTTATACTAATGCCGCCATTTCATCGGCTTTAAATTTAATCCCATTCACTCATTCATTCAAACTAAAACTTTCATATAAATGTAGTACAATATGAATGTGTGATAGAGTTATGCATTGAATGGTGGATATCATGCATCATCAGGTTTTATTCATTAATCCATTTATTCTAACTTATCATCCTGGCCCGATTCAGTGTTTTGCATTTTCCGGGAAAACCCTTTCTTTTAGAATGATATTTATTTACTTATCTATGAAAGTTATTTTTGTCAGTGTCTCTATTAGTTTCTTTTCCTTCTTCTATCATTCATTAGCTGGTCAACAAACGCAGTACATTTATTTCAATCTTTATTTTATATAACCAGACCGTTTTTTAGGCGAAAGAAAAAAGAAAGTTTACCTGTGACTTTCATCAGGTTTAATGTAAGATCTCTCTTTTTATTTGTCACAATCTTTTTTTCTTGCAGTGTCTCATTTGATCTTGATTCATATTCAGATTCTACAAACCATTGAAGAACTTTTTCAGAGATGCCTAGCTATTTTTCATTTCCAGTTTCTAATCCTCGCTTTTATCACCTTTTCTGTTACCCATAAATATGATCATGGGGGTGTTTCACAAAGATCCTAAGTTGAACTTAACTCTAAGTTGGATTTTAAAAGTATGGAAAGCCATTTGTACTTCTACTTCTACTTGGGTACTCGACAGGGTCCATCAGTCAGGACGTAGAGTCGAGGGGAACCGGTGAGGTGTCCCATTAATTGCCGATTGAGGCAACTGCTCCCGCAAAGGCTCCTAGTGATGTAGAAGCCAAGATATTATTGGGGAGCGCATTCCATGCTGTTACAGTTTGTGGGAAGTAGGAGTTCTGGTAAAGCTGAGTTCGAGTATGTATATGCTTGAGCTTATTTGGGTGGTATTGTCTGGTGATGCTTGGGGCCATTGGTGTGAGGAGTTGGTCAGGTGTAATTGCTACCATGCCATTCTGAATTTTGTAGAGGAGGCTAAGGCAGGAGATGTGTCTGCGTCTTTCCAGTGTAGTCCATTGAAGTTGTTGAATCATAGCAGACACACTCTCAGAATGGCGGTATTGTTGAAGAACGAATCTTGCTGCTCGCCTCTGTACAGCTTCAATCTTTGAGATGCTCTTCTTTGTAGATGGATTCCAGACTGTTGCACAATATTCCAAGCGAGGTCTAACCAGGGAGAAGAAGGCTTGTTGTCGGATCTTCTGGGAAGAGCGTCGTAGATTCCTATTGATAAGCCCGAGCATTTGGTTAGATTTCGATGCAATTCCATCAATGTGTTTTTGCCAGGATAGGTTGTGAGAAAAAGTAAGACCCAGGTATTTGTAGTTTTGAACTGCTGTAAGTTGAGTATTGCCCAGTAGGTAATTGCCTTCAATGTTGTTTCGGCGGAGTGAGAACCGTAGAAGATGACATTTCTCTGTGTTGAATTTCATCTGCCAGGTAAGAGACCATTGATGAAGGCGGTCTCAAGGTCCCCGCTGAAGCGCATGGTGGTCCGAGATGTCATGAATAGGATTGTATATGAGACAGTCATCTGCAAACAGCCTTAGCTTGGACGTGATACCATGGGAGATGTCATTTATAAATGTGATGAACAATAGGGGGCCCAGTACCGTTCCTTGGGGAACACCAGATGACACATGGATCGTGTCAGATGCTTGTCCATCTACAACCACCCGCTGGGATCGGTCTGTGAGGAATGATCTGATCCATTGCTGTAGTTCGCCTCGGATGCCGTAGTGTCTGAGTTTGAGTAAGAGGCGCTCATGGGGGACACGGTCGAAAGCTTTCGAAAAATCCAGAGCAATCGCATCAACCTGGTCTTTTTGGTCCAGTGAACGTGCCAGATCTTCGGCTGTCATAATTAACTGGGTCTCACATGAGCGGCCTGCTCGGAAACCATGTTGAGAGTCGTGTAGTACGTTGTTGGTATCGTAGTGGTGCATTATCTGACTGAAGATGATATGTTCTATCAACTTACTGCATACAATACTATTCAAAAGCAAAACAACAAGAATGTTTGACTTGTCATAAATGTTGCATCAAGAGCATGATATCTCCTTGATAATAGAAAATAGTAATGATTTTAATCAACATTTTATGCCTTTTAAAAGAGTTTTTCAAAACAAAAATTCATAGAAACTAATGGCTTTCCATAATGTGTCCAACTTAGAGTTAAGTTCAACCTAGGATCTTTGTGAAACACCCCCCATGACTACTAGTACGGGTAGCAATTTTCTGTGGATCATTTTGTTAATCCATTCTTTACTCTTTACTCATTGTTTACTCTTGCTCATTTCTAGATGTTGATAAAGGAATGCATATCGTACAATTGTTTGTTCATGTACAGTTTGTCATTTGAAGCTGTGGATTACTGTTTTAGTGGCATGTTGGTGTTTAATATATGTATGAAGGGGAGCAAAGTGCTTGAATTATTGAACTTTGGAGAGGGGGGGGGGGGCATTTTAGTAGTCTGTAAATAAGCGTTTGATTTTAATACTTATACATTGTAGCATAACTCTCAGTCAATTTGAGCAGTTTTCCTTACTCTGCTTTATCCACTCTTCAGTGTAACCAGAGGCTCGTTTTAACTCACCAAAATGACAAAAAGAACCCTACAAAGTCATTAAGATCCCCAAAAATGTAAAAGAAATTTTGGTCGTCAGGTTTTTTAAGGGAGGCTTGAAAATTGCGTGCAATTTTGGGTGACGGGCCCATATTCCAGTATCTCTTTGTTTTCAGTCCCATAATTCAAGCACTTTGATGTAAAATTGTTCAATTTGTGTCGGTCAGTAATTTTTATGTACACTTTATTATGATTTGTATTATCATTATTTCATCTAGTCCTAGAGCGTCTTGATTCACCCATTAATTGCCAACAGGAACATGATGTCCTAAACATGTATATATTCAGTGTTTTATAAATATATATACATTGTATTATGCAAAAGGTTATATACAATTATGAGAATATTATTTATGTCTTGGCACTTGCCTTCACCTGGGCCAGGTTTCATACAACTTTTGCAATTGTTGTAATTGTCCGATTATTGTAACTACCTTGGCAACTGCTCCACTTCTCCAAATCGATTGGCTGCTTGACCTGCTAGTTATAATAATTTGACATTTACAACAATTGGAAAAATTTTTGTGAAATGGTTCCCTGCAGTCCATGTATTCATGTAGTGATTTACATTTTGCGACCATTTGCCTTGTGCATGTACATGTATGTGTTCATTTTGCTCATTTGTTGCCTTTGGCTTATTAATTTATTAAAGATTTATTATACTATCTACATTTCACTTAAATTGTTGCCAATTTAGGATGAAATATTGTATTGGACAGGTTTAAAATGCTATGAAAAAAACTGTAAACTAATATCTTATGTTGATTTTAATTTTCATGAATGTGTTTTTCTTGGAATTGCTGTAAGTTGTGTGTAAATCGTTCTTTAATTCATCCATAAGTTTTGTTTTTTTTTCTCTCTCCGTTGATGATGAGTGATTTTAACTTGTTTAAACTTGTTTATTGAGTAATGGCAGAATACATTAAGAATATTATGAAGTAGTTCATTTATACATTCATGCAACACGACGCAGCAAATACCGTTAATAGTGTGCTCGATAGGAGATTATTTTATGTGAGCTTTGCCGTCTTGGAAATTTGTATTTTGGGCAATTCTAAGCAAGCCCGGACAAAATGTCACGGTTTTACCAATAAATAACCCTTCTGGCATTTGAATCATTCAAATATTGTTGTTCTTATTACCATAAGTACTGAAATTCTTGCAGTACCCATATAAATATTGACAGGATTCAAATGTGAAGGGGGTGAATTTTTTGGTAACACTATTACCCCTTGCTTGGAATGGTTAAGTTCCAAGCATTGTAGTTCGATAAGAGTACATGTAAATATATATCTTTGTACATCCAGTTTCTTCACTAAACCACAATTCATTGTATCTTTTGTGTGTGTGTGTTTTCCAGGGGGCCCAAACACCAGTACCGTGATAGTCCTGCTTGTCATGCGTGTTACCTCTACTTTGTCTGATTGGATTCCTGGTTTACTGGAAGAAGGACACTCTTCTACTGATGGCCTCCAAGGGAACAGACAAACAGAAGTAAGTCACTCATTTAATATTATTACTTAGTATTATTATTTACAGTTCATTCAAAATTATTTGAGGACAAAAGAAAGATCATACAAAGTTAATATATAAATTAACTTAATAGATTGCATTATTATTTATTCAGCTGTTCGTTCAAAAGTATATGTAGACAAAAGAAAGATCATTCAAAGTATGATACAAAAATATAAATGAACATTAGATTGCATTCCAAGGAAAAATGCCCCTCTGGTGAGCCTCCCTAAATTGCCTGGCAGAGAAGAAATCTTGGATGTCTAATACCTGTAGGTCTTCCCTGTCGACTTGGGGAAGCCACCAGAGATGCCTTGTCTGTAAAATGTTCAAATGATAAAAGGCAGGCCCGTAGCCAGGGGGGTGCGTTGGGTGCATACGCACCCACCCCCCCCCCCCCCCCCCCCCCTTTACACGAATCTCAACCAGTGGTCTCAGTCTCTGTCCCGTTTTTGTAAATTACACACCCCCCTTGAAAAATCCTGCCTATGGGCCTGAAGGGTATTGTTAGAAGTCATATATCGTCGCTGGGCTGTTAAAACCTTGTATCTCAAAAAAACAAAATTTTCAGGAGAGCGTTTGATAATCAATTTGATATGAAATGGTTGAAATGCACGAAAAACAATTTGGAAGGCGGGAAATTGAGTTACGAGGTTTTCGAACTAAATCCTAAAATGAGATACGAGGTTTTCAAAAAGATGAATTGTGGTTATTAGAAAGAAAAAAAAAACTCATGTGGTTATTAGAAGATGAATTACACCAAAATTTGAGATACAAGGTTTTAACAGCCCAGCGACGATATGTAGTTTACTTCTTAGACAAAGATGTGTAATTTCTGTAAAATGGTCATGCCTATTGCCTGCCCTTATCATTGTTAATGTCAAAATGAGATGAAAAATACTATGACATTTTTGGGTAATGTTCAGGTGATTAGCAGTCTAGAACAGCTCTCCTGAAAAAGCTTTTAATTTTAAGAGACAACCCTGTTTGAAGAAAATTGCATACAAATTGATAAACAATGAAATTTAAAGTTTTATATATCAACCATACAGTTACATTTCCTTGGAAATCACTGGCAAATAATGTTACTCTAAGATGCCAAATTGTACCGTATAACATTAAGAATGGTTTATAAACTAATATTAAGGTACCCATTATACACTCCATTAACATCGCAGAGGACAAATTAAGATTCTAATCTATCCAGCACAAACAAAAATTAATGAAGATATATTTCAATGTATCCATCTATTCATTTATCCGTACAGGACCAGCAAGCCTTACAGCCGTTCCAGTGCCAAGCCCATGTCCCCAGCACGTCCTGCTCCAGCCCGACCGGCACCTACCATACAGCACACACACTTACAGAACAGGCAGGATGAACCAACCATCTTCAAGTTCCCCTCTCGTACCACACCAGCACCAGCACCACCACCATCATCATCATCATCATCGGCAGTAGCAGCACGAGCAGCCCCTACCAGACCCCCCGTCCCGTCATCAGCCAATAAACCCAGGGACCCTCCCCGGCTGCAGAGACCACCCCCTCCCAAGAATAAGACGCCGGCGACGTCGGTGACCCAGCAGCCAAAGGTACCGGTAGCACCCGTCCGGCCGTCACCCAGACCACCGGTACCTTTACAGAAGCCCCCTAGCCCAGCTAGGACAAATACCGTCCCCCCAGTGCCAGCCCCACCGGTCAAACCTACCCCTCAACCGGTCAGCAACAAACCCCAGTTCAGGTTACCCCCACCCATAGAGGAGAGCTCCCTCAGGCCTGGGAGTACGGGGGCAGCGCCCCAGCGCCCCTCCAGACCTGCCCTCAGGCCCCCGCCAGCAGGTGCCAGGGACGCCCTCAAGCCAGTGCCCGCCATCAAGGCAAAACCGAACGTCAACCGCAACAACTCCAAAGATTTTGATGAGCAGTCGGCATCCGCAGCACAAAGTCATTCCACAGACTTGCATCCTCTAGCAGAGGAATGTCAAACAGGAAAGGAAAAGACTCCGCAATCTGGACTCAGTAAACCCTCTGTTCCTAAAAAACCAGTACCGGCACAAAAGCCATCTATACCCAGTAAACCAACCGTGCCAAACAGACCAGCACTAAAGCCTCCAGTAACAAAGGATCCAGTAGTATGACAACGGATTGTGCATACACGTGTTTTATATATTTTTTTTTCACGCTCTTTCAAACTGAACAAATTGCATCATCGGTACTCAACTCGTGTCTTTTATAGAATCGCCATCTCTTGAAATTCTGTTGTTTGTCTTGTCACTTGAAAAGTGTTATATTAATGCCTACGTGTGTTCAGACTGGCCCCCATATTTGTTATTTAATTGTACAGACTGAAGAATTCATGTATGCTATGCTTTGCATTTTTAATCATATTCATATGAGAAAAAAAATGTAAGAAAACCTAACTTATAGGCTGCCTGTACATGAACATTGTAAAGTGTGAGAGGAGTGTGTGCATGCTTTAGCATGGTTTGATATTTGCATGCCTTTTGCGTGCTTGAATCATGTGCAGCTATGCTTAGGCAATATTTAAAGGGATCTAGTAACTTTGTTGACATGTGCAAAAAGTGATAATTGGTTGGTACAAAGTATATCGTTGTTATCTGATATGTTCACTGTGTGAAAATTTCAAGTTAAATGGACGTTATATGGCCGATTAATGAGCATACATGTATGTGCAAAGTGATATTTACTAACTCATTTCACTCACTTTGTACACGGTTTTTGCGGTCCAGTGGATAATTTAACATCTGAACACTTCAAATGTATATATCTTTTTAACGAGAGGGAAATTTTAAAAACTGAAACCTGTCCCATGCTTTTATTGTTAATATGAATACAACAAGGTATGAGGGAACTGCTAGAATTCCAATTAGATTTTGAGGATTTGGACAATGTTACTAAGTCCCTTTAAGGCTTGATGAAAACTGATTGTGTCAGATGTCAACATAGAAATATGTTTGTAATTTTTAGGAGACGGCTTTGTAAGAAGAACTTGGCATTTGATATCTATTTATTAAATATGAAGTAGAATTATATTTGTAACTGTAAGCGTTGGCTTTCATCTCTATAACAACTCATTTTTAAACAAAGTACAGAACAATGTCATGTACAGTACATACACTGTAGATCCGGATACCTTTTAATAGATGATCTAAAATCAATTTTTGTTTAGAATTTTGTACTGCAACATCACCCTGCCTGTTCGATATGCAAACACACATTAGTTATTGCCATATTTTTGTTATGATTTCAGTGTACACTTACAGTATATGTGACCGGCTATAGCAAAACCCTGCACTTGTCAGTAAAAATCAAAATGTAGATTTTCATACCATTACAAAGGCCTCATCACAAGCTTCCATTTGATGCTTTGTGCTAACAAATTGGTCAATAATTGGCGAGGTATGATTGTTTTAATTTTACAATCATAAGTCCTTTACACACAGTATGTAAACTTTAAATGCCCATTTCTTCAAAACATGAATTACCGACAAGTGCAGGGTTTTGCTATAGCCGGTCACATATGTCTGAAATTAGGTATTTATGTGTGAGAACTTAATGAACCTGTTTTTCTTTCATCATTTACTTATAAAATTATTATCTACATGTCGCCTATATGTAAAGTTATTAACGCGTTGTGAAGATTATTACAAAAAAAGATGATATTATGCTACATTTCTGTCTTTTCCACTTCAATATTTTCTTTGATATCGCTTATATTGCCTTGAGGTTTAATACGTAGCAGTCATTTCATCATATATACAGTATTTCTTGCCTTTTTGAAAAGTAAAACAGTATGAAGAAAAATGTCAGAACAAAAACAAAATGTATATGATATTGATACATTCATAGGACATTTTCAAAAAACCTGTGAAAAAATGCTGCACTGTTTCTCACTGTCGTGTGTGTTGTTTTTCATTTCATTCCTGCTACGTATAGATGTTTGTTGTATTATTTTAGAATTTTTCATATTGTAAAATTCAGTTGGCATGAATATTATTGGGAAAAGGTAACTTTATTTGTCAATTGTCATGCACGGGGGGATGTACATTGCTGTCAGAATCTCAATCTGTCTGAACATGGGAACTAAGCTAGTTTGTGCTCTCTACGTAACACTCAGCAAGTGTGTATTTTGCAGGTCCGAACCTGTCTGAACATGCGTAACTAGGCCTTGTTTCTGGGCACCAAATGTGTATTTCGCACCACACCATGCACAAGCTGTTCACAAGATGGCACCGCATATTATCTGATTGACGAATCCAAATTACATTTGGGTTTGCCAAATTTGTATGTGGAACTGTAGCTGTTCTCTTGGTGTTTCATACCATAGCATACATTATCTTAGGAAGTATTTAAGTATATTGTAGCTCAAATGATCTAATTTGTCTTTTCCAAGGGCTTTCAGCTTTCAGGGTGCTAAACGGCTGTCTGGAATTGTTTCATTCTCTCTATAGTGTTTGTTTTGAATATGTTTCATCAGTCACCGGTTACTACACGTTACTGCCAGTTACTGCCGTGCATCGTATCATCTCATTGACTACAGGAACCTATTTTAACCTATTTTAACCCATTCAGGACTGGTCCCGAAAATACTCGGGCTGGGGTCTATGGAGTATGCATGTTATATTGGAAATCAATCGGTCTTGAACGGGTTTTTAGCACAAGTTCAAGTTCAGTTTATTTCATGACCGCACAAAAAACAAATCAATACATATGAATAGAGTTGGAACAGTAATGGAATACAGTGATTAACAATAATTTGGAATTGCAATTTGCAAACGGCCTAACTAGAAAGAAAAAAAAACCTCCGAATTTCTGTGGTTGACTCTATTCACTATACTCAAATCAAGACTTGATTGAATTGCACTCCATAGAGAAGTGTGGAATGAATTGTATGTACACTCTTGACTTCTTTATAGCAAGCTTCTTTTTCATTCTTGGTGACTTAGCTTCTCGTGAAAACTTTAGGTTCTACAGAACTGGGTCAAGGAGAGTCTTGATTTTGATTTTTGATTTTGATTTTGATTTTGATTTTTGCACTAGCCTGATTGACTTCACAACTCAATTAATTATTCATACATGTACGGTGTGAAATACGGCCATTGAATTCTTTTCAAATACGTAATGGCTATAATAATTTCTTAATATTAACTTTGATATGGATGTTCGTGTTGTACTGGGGTTTTAATGTTCATGTTTTAATGTACATTATAAATCAGTGTTATACTATGTGAACAAAGCCTGTAGATACAGTAATAACAGTTGATGAGTGCATTTTGTTAGACTGCTTTTTGATTGATTGATTTTTTAATTGTTTAATTTTTTTTTTGGGGGGGGGGGGAATGCATACATGTACATTATGTGCAGTGTATTAAAGCATCTCACGATCACTATGTTATGTGCAGTGTCAGTGGCAGTCGGCTAGTAGTATAGTGTGTACATGTCCATTTCCATAATTAAACCAACATCAAACATTCACATTTTCTCTGCATATTTGCGCAAATGATTGTTGAACATGAGAATGTACCTGCAATTGCCTACCGGTATATCACAAATGTGAATTTAGTTTCCAATGGAAGGTGAATTTCGTTGAATAGGTAAAACATTTTGTACCGAATGTGGTGCTTGCTATTTAATTCAAAAGTTTTCATTTCATACATAATATATTATTATGCAGATGGGTGGGATAACAGCTTGATCATTTTCTATTTATTGTTAATTACATGTAATACGCAAACCAGTTGTAATAGTTGCCACTAAAAAATGATTACAATATTTTAGATTCTTGGGTAAGTATTAGTGAAATATCTGTTCCAAAGTATGAAACTGCAATTGATTTTGATCATGTTCTCATGTTCAGTTTTATGTAAGAATGAAAATATGCAGCCTTGTTTAATGAAGTGTTGTAGGTAGTATTTTGTAAAAATTATATTTTTGACTTGAGAATGTTTGGTTTATATGCAGTGAATCTGGCATATGCTTTCATTGGAAAAATTTTGTTTTCTTCTGAATATTCATATTTGTTACTATATATTTCTCGTAAATGCCAGTTTTATCATGACTATATAGTAACATTATACTAGGGAGGCTTGCATTGTGGAAAGTATGACATATGTCTGTCTGTGTGTGTGTGTGTGTGTGTTTCAGTGTATGTGTGCCCGCTAGGGTATTTATATTATGTATGTGATTGTTTAAAAGGGGGTGACATGTGTTATCTGAATTCAAGCTTAGATGCGGATATAAAATGAAACTTATATGTAATTACCTATAAACTGTAAATCAATGATGCCAACATTATTTAATAAATAACTACAACAAAACATATATATGACATGTCTTTGTAGTTTGTATCCATCTTTACATTTTATTCCATAAAAGTGTCCTGCAATTAGACCTTTAGTTTGTTTGATTGTTTTATTTAATTACAGCATTTACAATTAAACATTTACCCCCCAAATGGGGGGGGGGGGGGGGGGGGGTATATTAACCTCACTTTCCATAAGGCTAATTTTCGTAACGTTGTATTTCCCTATATTGATGGACCGCTTTTCATTAAACCAAAAAAAGGGTCGCTATCATAAACATACGGACCTGATCATAAGGGTCGCTAAGTACTCATAATGCAGAGGAAGGGTCCCTATTCATAATTCACATTGAGGGTCACTACTTATAAGGGTCGCTATTCATAAAACAAAATCAGGGTAGCTATTCAAAAACATGGAGATGGGGCGCTAGCCATAATACATATGATGATCGCTTATCATAATGTAAGAAAATAGGGTCTCTGTTCATAAAAAATAACAGGGTGGCTAGCGCCCCCTTCCTTACATTATGAATAGTGACCATGATATTGAATTATGAGTAGTGGCCCTTTTCCTATATTATGAATAGCGACCCTTATAAGTAGTGACCCTAAATGTAAATTATGAATAGCGACCCTTTCAGAGGAATATGAATAGTGAACCCTTTTCAAATCATGAATAGCGACCCTTATGACAAGTTGACCCTTATGCATAGCGAGCGGACCATCTTCCCAGATGTATAATTGGAGATCCAGTAGGAGTAGAACACTGCCTATAAGTCAAAATTGGTATTTATACATGTATATATATTTACGTTTTTTATGTTTGATGGCGCTTTGGCATTGGAAACATGGCGGTCTAGACAACAGCATTGCTCTGAGTTGTTGGATTATTCGGTTGGATTTGACCCGTAACGAATTTAAGTGCTTGTCCGGGAAGATTATGGCTACACTTCCTTGCCATGATGGGTGGTACATAATTAAAGCTGACCTTGAGTAATGAAAATGGAGGTGAAAAAATGCAAAATTATCCTTGGAATCGCAGTTTGTACCGAGTTGAATAAAACAAAAACAAAATCCCAATGCAATTTTGTATACAATCTTCCCAAATGTATTTGTCACAGCTAATCATTGTCATGGATTACTGTTTCTGAACAATGTCAGGCAAGTGGAAAATCGTGGTCTAGTGGTTGCTAAGAAGGCACTCGTCCAGCTCCAACAATGTCCAACACTTAACTATCAACAGCTCAAACCAAATTAAAGCTGTTATAACCATTACAACGGGTCTTCTTTACTACGAGTTCCTTGGTACCGTGCTGATTAACTCTTTATATCACTTATCTTGTTATGTTTTTGTTTTTGTTTTTGCTTGTGGACCTGGACTCGAACCCAAACTCAGAATAAAAGAAAACCAAATGAGAAGATGTTTGAAGGCGCTTTGGCATTGTAAACATGACGTAGTAGACACCAACATAGCACTGATTGTTGGATAAGTCGGTTTGCTTTGATCCGTAACGAATTTGGGGGCTTGTCCGGGAAGATATGGCAACACTTCCCTGCCATGATGGGTGGTTGACGATTAAAGGGATCTAGTAACATTGTCCAAATCCTCAAAAAAAATATGTCCAGAAATGAGCGAAATAACTTTGTAGTGGATAATTAAAAATCCGACCACTTCAATCGTAAATATCTTATAAACGAAAGGGAAATTTGAAAAACCACAATCTGTTCCATGCTTCTATTGGCTTTTACAAACGCAACCAGGTATGGGAGAACCACTAGAGTTCTAAGTAAGTTTTGTTGATTTTGACAATGTTACTAGATCCCTTTAAAGCTGACCTCGGATAATGGCAAATAATGGAAAATAATCGAATAATTTTCGTACAGGAATCACTGTTTGCACCGAATTGGATGCATGCATTTTAAATGGATTTTTGCAGTGAAATAAATAATCCAAGCGAAGTCCATATCATAATAATTCTCCACAACGCATGCACTCAAACATAAATATTCTCATCAACAACTATGAATAAAATAGTCTACCGAAACGACAAGAGTTTTTGGTTTCTCAGTCATAATGCTCTGTCAACTTTCGTTAATTTTGAGGCCAGTTCATTTCATTTTGAAATAATTAGCGAAACGTGCCTTCCACGTACCATTTCGTTATTACATAATGATATATTATATTATAAATAATTGACCATTTTTATATAGCGCTTTATTACAGTTAGTCTCAAAGCCCTCGGACCATTATCACACTTGCTTTAGCCGAGCTTTTCAAGGAATAAATTCCTGTACATTAGCATAGGACAATGGACAGACTTTTATGGAGTTCCATCTTCATTGTCGCCTACATAGTTGTAGAAAGGGCCTTGTGTCGAATTGTTATAGTTAACAACTTGCAAAAAGAGGTGAGCTATAATAAAGGGTGCTACGTCGCTTTTTATTAATCATAAGTATTTATCGCACGACGTAAGACATTGGCCCCGTCGCAGAAAGATATACAATCGATTGTAAGTCAGAAAATTTGCGCGTTTCAACCATTCAGACTTGCGCATTCAGAACACATGATCTGACTTACAATCAATTGTAACTTACAATCGATTGTATCTCCTTCTGCAACGGGGCCAATGTATATAATGCTCAGTTAGTATAATTATTACTGGCGTACTGGTGTGGGGCCTTGGGAGGCTCTTGCCCCCCCCCCCCCCCCCCCAAAAAAAAAAAAAAAAAAAAAAAAAAATCAAATTAAATCATGGCTTATCTCCAATTCGATACCGGTGATTTAAAAAAGGATATTTCTTGAAACATGATAAATCAGATTCTACTTCATGTCAAGTCCAATTTCCAATGTCCTTCCTAGGTATGCGCCATGTCATAATTTCAAGTATAAAATTGCAAAAGCTCCCTAATAACGTCCATAGGCGGCCAGCCACCTTCCATCACACCCTCCCATCAAATCCTCCCCCTATACAGTGTGAGTCAAAATAAACGAAACCGGACTTTCATAGCTTATTAATCCACAATTCTAAACATATATTTGTTGATATTGGTATCATCTTAAAGCTTGGAAAGTTGTGTTTACAATGATATATCATATACTCTAATCTCTTTACGCTTCACCGCCCGCCACTTTTATCCAAAGTAATGCAAAAACTACCCCTGTCCAAGTTTGCAGTGTTCTTCTTTTGTGAATGGTTGCATCTGTTTTTTTGATTTTCAAAGATAACGTTATCCTACATGTCCTATTCAAGGGCCCCTGCCTCCAAACAGTGGGATTGCTGATGGGAGGAGGGTGTGGGATCCCTTTCCACCTTGATACACATGAAAATCATTGGCAACCAACTGGTATTTTGTTTTGATTCATCAAAGGAGATTCTTGAAATGTTCTTTTGAAAAACGGTAAACAGACGCATCCATTCATGATGGAACAAGACAACGGCAAACTTGGACCCGGGTGGTTTTCTTGTATCAAAATATAGGAAAACCTATCGTCCTATATTTCGATCACGATCGGGATCACAATCGTCACCCAAAAGAGCTGCTACATGATTGGAGGATCATACCCTCCACTACGTCGCCTCATGACCACCCGCTTCACCCTCCAAAATAAGTTTGACCAATGAGATCGAGCGAAGCAGACGGCGAAGAAAACCGCCAAGACAGCGAACCATGTTAATCCACTTGACACGGCGAAGAGATCACGAGGGTCCGACTTGGCGGGATCTACTACCACTGCCTTCGGCGGAGGCGGGTCATGACTCCAGGACGCTGCGAAGTCTGGTTGTTTATAATTATCCCATAGCTGACATTGCTGTGCAAGTACCGCACGCCTCTCTTGGAGCTGGAGGGACATCTCCTTGTACCCTTGCTCCTGGACCGTGAAGGGAGACCACGAGTCTGCTCCTTCAACCCGCGGTTCATCCTCCATGCTTGATCGGGTCGGGTCTCTATATATAACGACAAACAATATCGGGGAAACGACAAGATAGAACACATTTACTTGCTGCCGTATCAAAAGCGGTAGTCATAATCTGTTTGTTAGTGTGCTGGTGAAAGTGAAGAAATAATCAGCCAAGATGAAGGGTAATTTTATAGCGACTTTTATTATTCCGAGATCTTAAAATCAGTATAATTCCACGAAAAGGATGTTTCAAGTCTAGCTCTTCTTTCATATTGGACAATAATCTTGGAACTTCGAAACTCTGGCTTGCAAAAGGCGGGCAATATCTTTAAATGATTCGTATAATCCCGTACGTTCCCGTATTTCCTACAGGTCATTGATGAAAATCAAGAATGTTAGAAATAAAATGTAAAGTGGAAGTGACACTATACAGGGTAGCCCTCAAAACACGGAACGGGGCAGCCATTTTGGTCGTGTAGTTTTTGTTTTAGGGCGCTGTGAGTGACACCATGTAAGGTTCCCATTTTTGTCCATTTTTACCAAGTCAGTGTCTGATAAATCGCACTTACTGCCCGTCATAGCATCGAACAACGAGCAATGCGCGCGCCATTGTTAGTGTGCATCCAATTGTGTGCCGAGATAATGGGCATAGTTGTTCAATATTATGACTGGCAATAAGTCCGATTTATCAGGCACTGACTTGGTAAAATTGAACCTGACATGGTGTCACTCAGTGTCCTAAAACAAAAACTACACGACTATTCTTGGTATCGTTTTTCATTGGAAAAGACACCCTATCCGATGGACATAATCATTTTGTTACTATATTTTGGGAAGTGCCCCGTTCCGTTTTGGGGGGGCCACCCTGTATTATGCAACGACGAATAGTCTTCGAGAAAACAGTTTATATGTGTTCTTTCATGTAGCAAACATCTAACCCTGATTTTGCAAAGTTGGTCCAGAACTTCATCCACTTGACTGACAGCATTTTCTCGTCGTCGGTGAGGTTGTGCCCGTGGATGCCTTCGAGCTCGTCGATGAACGGCCATCCGAAGACGAAGATGAGGTCCTCTGAGTGGGTTGGCCCGAGCCATGGCGTGAAGGGCACAAAACCCTTGATCTCGAAAGCGCTCCTATATACAGTATAATTGAAAGTAACATTTAACATGGAGTTATTATCTGATCTCTCAACTATGAAAAGACCATAATATGCAAGTTTACCTTTATCATATTTTAGAATCGACTTAGGACCTAAATGATTAACCATGAAAAATATGCTTTACATTTCTATTTGAATCAAGTGGTCAGCATTTTATTGTATAGGTCTATGTACATACATGTATATAAGGCCTTATATGTCAATGTTTTTGTGCTAATTTTATTTAATTGGGAAGAGTGACCTATGTTCGTTTTTAGACATGTGACTTATTTTAATGTAAACAATTATCGAGTTAGTCTCACGTTCCAGACGGAGCATGCGTCATCATATACGTGTACACGTGATCACCGGCACGCGCGTGTGCACGCGCAATAAAGTTGGCGGGACACGCGAAACCCCAATCGGTGACGAGGTCGCTCCCAGGCTTGAAGTAGTCACCGCTGTGATCGGGGTACTCCCGCTTGAGGGCCTCCTTCACCAGGCGGGAAGCGTCGTCGCCGGACCGGAAGTCCGTCGCTATACGGAGACAGAAGTCAAACGTTTGTTCCGGGATGAACGGTGGCGAGAGGGTCCCTGCAAAGCGCTCTGGGTCGGTGAGGTAAAGCAAGAATGCACCATCTTGCTCGTTGAAGCCCGATATGATAGGCACGTGACTGAAGGCTCCCTTCAGGTAAAGGTTGGAGGGGGAGTCGGTCAAGAATATCCCGTCTATTACCAACCTATACGTGCCGTAGATCTAGAAAGTGCAATTAAACAACGAATACTTGAGAACATTATTTTGGTAATTTTTAAATGCACTAATATGTAAATATGAGACTGGTAAAAACTTGGTCCGCACTGAGTGCGGACCAGTTTGTTCGTCATCTATATAAGGGGCAACAAATAGGCCTATTATCAAGTAATACTATAGAAATGCATATTCTCAACTTATGTTACCCAACCGGTAGCTGACACATGCGTCAAAAAGGCGAGAACCATTTTTTGTTATTTTGCTTGTCAGTTGAAAAGGCAGGAAGGATAGTTATCATGGCAAAAGACCTCTGCCCCCCTGAGGAAAATGTGCCCCTACGCCCCTAAGCAAAATATCATAATTCTCGCCCAACATGGGTGTAGGGGCACGTTCTTCTCGGGGGGGGGGGGGGGGGGGGCTGATGTCTTTTATCCGAATGTTGTCATATTCACCTGATCGTACAAACAGAGGAAAACAAAGAGAGAGAAAAAATATGATCCTCATCTCTTTGATTCCCAACAAGAATGGCTTGTTTTTAATTATCTAGTCCAAAATAACACTAGTTTGCCGGAATATGGCATTATTTTGCCCCCAGCCCCCCTCCCCCTCCCCCCCCCCCCCCCCCCCCCCCAATCCCCGCCTCCTACGCCTATGTCGCCGAATAAGGGACTCGCATGGGTAGACCGACCGATAAATCAGTCCTTCTCCTAGTTTGTTGTTTCAGGAGGGGATAGTATGACGTCATAATATTAAAGGACCCCTCCAGAACGAGGTGGATTTTTCTGTCTACCTTATAGGCTGCTTCTCTCAGGTCGTTAGCATTCTTTGATCTGAGGCAGGCAACTAGTTCCTCAGACCCTGACTGCTCACATCCCATCGCTTGTCCGAACTTCTCTGACTTAGCACGATCTCCTTCCGGGTCACGGTCATCTTCGAAGGCCCAGCTAGCGAAGGCGGTGCCACTCTGCACGAACAGGTTTGAAAATAAAATATTTATTGTTCTTAGCATCTTAGCCCCTTTTGTTTCGTTTCGTATGTTTGAATGTACATTATTATAGGTTTGATTTTAATGTTACATAATGTAGAACGGTCTGCAATATTGGCACTTGTGATACTTGATAAATTGTAGAAAAAATATGAATCAATAGGCTAATATTCTGATATTACGAAATTAAGAAAAACATATGTGTTTCATCTCATGCATTGAGGTCCTAATTATGACGATATTTATTGCTTGACTCGCTTAAAACGTATAAAAGACACATTCTCAAACTTAATACAAAAATAGGGAAGCATCAAAATATTTTATTTCGATGGGAGGGGGATCGATGCGGGGCAGTTTTCGAAAAACTCATTGTTGTCATTTTCATGTTAAAATTGTAACGGTAATAATTACAATAGTCACATTAATTTGATAAAATCAATGATGTACCTGCATGATGGCCCGACTGAAGAGTCCTTTGCTGAGCGGGGAGAGAAGATGGAAGTTGACGCTCGCGGCACCAGCACTCTCTCCAAACAGCGTGATTTGAGTCGCGTCACCGCCGAACGCTAAATAAACAACAAAAAAAGTAACTCCCGGCCCCCTAAGCAAAATGATGTAACTTTTTAACAAATTGGGTTTGAGCAACATAACTTGGCAGGAATGTTTCTAAAATGATTGGCTAACGTCTCTGTGAAAATGAATTTGATCCGCCATGCCATGCATGAGTGAGCACACATTAAAGGAAAAATGTCACTTTTCAAAAGTCACAAGAGTCAAAAAGTGAAAATTCTGCCTTTGATGTGTGGTCACTCATCCGTGACTCGACGGACCAATTTCATATTCACACATAAGTTAGTCAATAAATGTAGGAACAATCCTGCCGAGTTATTTTGCTCAAAACCTTTTCGTTAAAAAGTTATGTTATTTGATTAAGGGGGACTTATTTTTGTGTTGAGTTTAAATGATCAGTATTGTTGGAATAAACTCAACAAAAAAGTAAGTCTCCTCCTGATTAGAATAACATAACTTTTTAACGAAAAGGTTTTGAGCAAAATAACTCGGCAGGATTGTTCCTACATTTATTGACTAACTTATGTGTGAAAATGAAATTGGTCCGTCGAGTCATGGATGAGTGACCACACATCAAAGGCAGAATTTTCACTTTTTGACTCTTGTGACTTTTGAAAAGTGAAATTTTTCCTTTAATGTGTGCTCACTCATGCATGGCATGGCGGATCAAATTCATTTTCACAGAGACGTTAGCCAATTATTTTAGAAACATTCCTGCCAAGTTATGTTGCTCAAACCCAATTGGTTAAAAAGTTACGCCATTTTGCTTAGGGGGGGAGTTACTTTTTTTGTGTGTGTTTACAAATAACATCATATTAAATTTGTATTTATTCATCATTATACACTTCGATTTTAAGGGATCTTTACAAAACTGTAGGTAGCTATAATTGAATCAAAGACGTTGTGTGTCGGTAGAAGTCGAATATAATATAGATGTACGACAAGTGACAAAATAATTCGACAAATAAGTTCAAAAATGAAAAGTTTTGTCTCTTCGTCGTGCATGGAATACTTCGTATAAACATAACCATAATATAACGAAACGAATAACGTATAAATCCATGTGAATTCAATAATATTTTAACCCATTCCGGACTGGTCCCGAAAATACTCCGTCTAGGGTTTACAGAGAATATTAAATACATGTTATAGCAAAATCAATCACTTCTGAACCACAGGAAAAAATCATCGTAATTAAACCTATAGATTAATGCTTTGCTTTTATCATCTATACGAGAAAAAAAAAACACACACACACGAGTTGGTGTCACACTGGGGAAAATTATCTAGATAATTCGTAGCATAGGCCTACGATGTTAATTATCTAGATAATTATTATAAATATAATTCTGTGTGACACCAACTACGTTTAATTCTTCCAATACGCGTAAGGAAAAGCAAACTGCTCGATCTTACCATGGATATTATCATTGACCCATCGGAGAGCAGCCACCTGGTCCAGCATCCCATAATTCCCTCTGGCCACATCGTCCCCTGAATATGGTACGGAATACAAATAATCAATAAAACAAAATATAATGCTAGATATTGTTGAGCGCAAATTGCAATGAGCCTGTATAAGCGCTTTTATCATAAATAATATTTATGTTCAACGTGTTATACGATGCACAATGTACAATAGTTATTTTGATTAGATGCCTACACTTTTCCAAAAATTGACCAAAGAAGTTTTTAAATAGTTGTTGATGATCTCTCTATAAAATTCGTATTTTAACAAAACATCACATTCACTACTCTATTTTTTTTTTAATGGTTGAAACTAATATGTTTTTAGAGAGCGCCCTCTTGTTTTTAAACGGCTGCTTTTTGAATGATAACAGGCTCCCCTTCTAAGCCGTTTGTAAGTTTGTCTGTCTTTCGGGCATGATGGAGTTATACATATTAGTTTGTATTGTATGGTGCAAGTTTTGGTTACTAAAATTCAGTTTGACCAGAACTGTACTATCCTTTAAACGTACAACTTACACAAAATATAATCATATAATACATCACTTTTATCAGGTAATCATGATTATCACGTGACTTGCCTGTTGAAAATCTAGAGAAGATATTTAGTCGGTAGTTGATGGTGACCACAATGACGTCACCCACTGCAGCCAATGGCAGACCGTAAAAATCGTACGTCATCGCTGTACCCACGGAGAAGGAGCCACCGTGGATCCAAAACATCACGGGGTAACGTCCCGTCTTATCAGATGAGGAATATATAGCGGGACAATACATGTTATATTAATAAGATCTAAATTAGTAACATTTTCCAACTCCACAAAACTTACGTGGAACTTTAGTGGTTCTATCATACCATGCATGGTGTATTCATAATTACCAATATAAGTATGGAACAGGGTTTTTTTCTTCATATTTTCATTTCGCTAAAAAGATATTCGCGAATGAAGTGTTAGGATTTGTAATCATCCACTGGAAAGTGACACCTGCATCATGCATGTGTACAAAGTCAGTGCAGTAAGTTAGTGAATATCACTTAGCATTATTGCTAATTTTAAGGGCCATTTTTTATTTACAAGCTAATGCTTTCCAAAAGGTCCGAACCATAAAACAATGTACCGGTGTTCATACCTTAATTGTTCGTTTTGTTGTATTGTTATTATGGTTGAATAAATCAAATGAAATGATTACCATTGGCGGGGTGTGGTCGGACTGATTGTATTGGGGGTGGGGGGGGGGGGGGGCGAATTATTGGGGCACACTTATGTAAACTTCTTTATTTTACAAAGGATTCCCCTTTAAGTTATGCATTGTATTGTTTTTGTCAAAATAATGCATATTGGGGACACGTGCTCGGGCCTATGCCCCCGTAGTTCTTTTCTTAATCTTCATAATATTCATGAATATGGTGTTTGACGATGTATGTATGTAAATGCTCTTGTCATTATTATTTTTTAAATATTGAGATGTTTTTATTATGAATTGATTTATTGTTATTAACTGTGATATTGTGAACCCGAAACAACAATTATACCTTTGGTTGTTGTATTTTTGGTGCATAGATGTTGAGATAAAGACAATCCTCGCTCGATTTCGGTAAGTTAGGGTTCGGGTCAGGTTTCTGATTGCAAGCATCGCTGAATGACGTAGCGTCCCGAGTACCGCTCCAAGGAGGCTTGGTTCGAGGAGCTTCGAATCTTCGCGGCGTGTCAGCGTAGGGGATGCCCTGTGTTGTTTGAATCGAAAACAACATAAGATCAACACATTATAAACATCATCATGTGTCTATATTGTCATAAAGGTACTAAAAAGAAAAAGGAGGGGGCAGGCATCCCTAAGAGGCTGTTGGGTCGAGGAGCTTCGAATCTTCGTGGGGTTTCAGCATAATGGGGTGCCCTGTGCTGTTTGAATTGAAAACTAAATCATGTGATTACATACTAGTATACTAAAAAAGAAGAAGGGGGCAGGGGTCAAATCAAATGAAAATATATAGGTATATAATTTAACTGCTTTATTATTTATCTACACATCATCATATTCATCACAATGTCATGCTCATATAATTATTATCCCCAATTGGATTGCAACATAAATATAATAACAATATACTCGATTTATATAGCGCCTAATATGATTGATAATCATCTCTAAGCACTTTACAGTTATATTGTTACCCCGGTCATATAGGATACAATGCAAACCAGCACATATTGTGTACACCATCTCCACTCCCTGGGGAGCATTCCTTCCAAGCGGCTCATGGGCATGGAGAAAATCGTTCACATGAAGGCCACATATGCCAGAATCATCCATCGCTACAATTGTCCAACGTCCTTCACATCATATTGGCTCCAAATGATGTACTTCTGTCTTATATACGTCTATACCTCTTTTCTTTCTCGTTTACTACACCCTCTCTTTCTATCTTTTAATAATTCCTTTTAAAAATGTAGTCTTCTTTACGATACGATTTGATATAGGTGTGGCCTAGGCTATTGTCTTGAGCGTTTAAAGGGACTTAATAACATTGTCCAAATCGTCAAAACTTACTTGGAACTCTAGTGGTTCTCTCATACCTTATCATATTATTCAGTAAAAGCACGGGACAGGTTTCGGTTTTTCAAATTTCCATTTCGTTCAAAAGATATTTACGATTGAAGTGTTCAGATATGAAATTGTCTACGGGATAATTTCATGCCGTGTACAAAGTAAGTACAATTAGTTAGTGAATATCACTTTGCATTTTTGCTCATTATCTCATCAAAAACAAAACCATCCAATTAACGTGAAATGTTCACACATTACTTTGTGGAAATATAAGATCTCTCCAATACACATTTTATTAATCACTTATCACTTGTTGCACTTGTCAACAAAGTTACTAGATCCCTTTATTAATTCAATCTTACCATTTTTTCATTGATTGTGTGTCGGATATATAAGAAATGAAAAGATGAAGAAAAGAACGTGAGAACATGATCCATCTATTATACATATACTCACCAAAAACACATCAATTTCTTTCTTGACTTTGATGAACTTCTGTTCGCTGAAGATGACCGTTTTGCCCATAACTTTTCCCTCATTGACCGTCACGATGGGCATGATGGGATCCTGGGTATAGCCATATACGATGTGTAAAACGGCTACACAGACGCCAATCGGGGCTACTTTACACCAAGCTTTATTCACCACATCCATTCTCAAACTCAAAGATTGTATTATTTCAACACTGAACTATTCAATATTCTGAGTTATACCAAGTGTTTCAACTCGAAGGAAACATGGCAATAATTAACAAAATGATAAAACATCACGCTCCCTTCGGAGATAAACACTTGATCTGTGATATGTAATGTATATAGCAGTTATAATGAATAGGCCTACCCTGGTATAGGCTATGCATCCTTTGTCAGAACATAATAGTTCCATCGATTTTTAGTTCTTGTCATCGGTTCGGTAAGCAGTGGTTTCTATTACGTAATAACACCTCAAAGAGCTCTCTCGGACTCTGCTTTGGATGCTGACCAAATTGTTAATATATAAAATCCTATAACTTATTTAATTAACAATGTTTCCCCCTTTATCTTCAACAACAACTTTTCCATTATTATTATAACCATACAAATAGATAATCCATTAATTAACCAAATGTTTTTCAAATGTACTACAGGACAGATGAAGAAAAAAAAACACACAATATACAACATAATCTTACTCAAAGATCTGGAGACGGTAAATTGCTAGTATAGACTATAGGTAAAAGCAACAACTCAAAAAGCATTTGAATTTTTGTTGGAAATGAAAAATAAACTGAAACTGAGACTGAAATTGAAAAGAAAAACAATAATATTATTATATGGCAAATTGTGGTGTCTTTGACATATTGTTTGACATAAACAGGACTTCCCGCCACATACTTCAAACACCACCCCCTATCGTTTGTACATAATTATATCTGTCTATAATCTATATTTAATTTACCGGTATATTACTACCTCCTTGGTATAACTCGATTTTCTGTATGTGGTTTTCTTTTCCTGAAAAGAGACAACTAAAACGGTGAAGGTAGGCTAACACAATTGTGGAGTGTGGAACAAAATCAAAATAATATGCTGACAAAAAGAAGGAAAAACCCCGTTTGTTTATTATGTTTACATGTGGGGCTCCAAACGATTGTCATAATATGCGGGAAAACTATATAATGCGCTAACTAGGGAAACCAACCCGGAAGTTGGTTTACGGGTTGCCTTATTACCGTCTGCACGTCCATAAAGATCAGACCGTGTAGTATCATGTGTGCGAGTGTAAATAACGAACGGGATAGTACCGTAGTGGTTGTAATTATTGCAGTACCCTGTGTGTAAGGTGTGTTCTATTTCCTTGTAGAAAAGCCGAATTTACACCCTGTTTCTGACGGAATCGCACTTCCAAACGTTTGGTTCGGGGAGATCGGCAGTCCATCCAGGTAATACTCCTTGTACTTTTACTAAAAGCATTCATTTATGTGAAATAAGTAATTAATGTTAATTAGATTTAGAAGTTAAGTGTCGTGAGCTGAGAGTGATCGAAGTCAACTCATCGACTCTCGTAAGTATACTATTGCTTAATTGCTCTGGTTTGATGTTTGTGAGCATACTGTGGTGTACGTTGATTGCAATCATTTGCGATTGCAATTTGTTATACTATAAATTCATTATGATATTTATAGTCGTCGTGTTTTGAGGCGTGACTCATTTAAACTTTGATACACTGTTGAGGCCATTTTTCTCTGTCACAGTCTGCCACAGCACAGGTGTAAAGTTATAAATAATCAGTGGTGTACGTGCGAAGCACGGCGCCTGGTTAGGTTAACACTGAGACACAGGTGGTAAATTATGTGATTTATGTCGTGTCTCTAAATTCATGGACAGGTCTGGTAAGTGGTATAAATATATCTGATCAATGTATGCAGTTCTAGAATAAGTAGGACTTGGTAATAAACACACATATAGCTACATTACAATAGTGTTGTGCGGAGCTACACCTCTCCCGTTTGCTGCACTATCGAACACAAAAATATTTTTGCTGGCCAATATTACTCCCTCCATTTACCAGCAAATGCAAAAAAACCTTTTGTTTATGTGATCCGCAATTCATATAATTTGATAATAATTAGACTGCAAAATGTAGAAAAAAATGATTATTTCCAGTCTGTTTTCCGTAGCAAGGCTTCCTAAAACACGGCGTTCAACTGTTGAACAGAAATTGGATATTGCGCAATAGTTCAATGTAAAAATGGACCGTATGCTTGGCAACAGCATATTAACGTAAATTGCGAGTAAATGGTCCTGCTGACTGGACCATATACTTTAGTAGATGTGGTAATAATGTCTAGACAGTGCAGTCTACTAACTACTAGATTAAGAGTTCACTCTTTAATGATATTAATTGGTGTAATGATTTGTTCTGTTGTGTGCATGAGTACTGAGTACGGTTGTGTATGTAAACAACTAAAGTTTAGTACCGTGTTATCATGTGTTAAACCTGTTATAAAAGGAGCTTTGTTTACATTGTAAATTTAATGACAAAGAAAAAATAAAAATATCTAATTTAAATACACCTGCAAGGTTCATGAAATTTGGCATTCTCTTCCAACATACATGTATATGTGCCCACGGCGTATCTTGGTATTACGTTTGTAGTTAGTATGTGTGGTGATGCATCACTCTTCATGTAAATTATGTTTTGATTATTTAATTTAAACATTTAGTAAATAAGATGGAAATCAACTAATAAATAAACATGATCAATTTGTGTTTATAAATATTTTGTAGGTTTAGTGGTGGAGCTATATGTACCCCCAGTAATAAACAATATACCCCCCTCACCCCCAACCCTGCAAGTCAAGGGGCTTACTGCATAATGTATGCTTCCCATGGAATAAGTGGTATTATACCCCCTCCCCCCAATCAGTAATATCAAGCTACGCTAAGTACTGGAAAGGCATGCGTGTGAACGTACAGTATACCAACTAACACACCCATGTATGGTCCCGTCATTAGTTTTCTTCATTTATTTCACTCTAGAGGTAATTAACTTCTAGGTGCCTGCATAATATATTTATATTTAACTTAATTATACTATCATATCAAAATGAACTACCCTTTCTTTTCCAACTGTCAAATTGTTGACCTTATCAAAGTGCACCTCTTCCCATATAAATGCTTTAATTTAATTTTCAACTGGCATTCAATACATATTCAATGAATATATAGTTGGCTTCTTACAGTATGTGGTTGTTTTCACTTCATACAATCCAATTAATGCAAAAAAAAATAGACCTAGTGATTTTCCATGAGATTGTATACATTCCCTATTTTGTTAACAATTTATCAATTATTGAATTTTACTTTATTTATTTCCACAATTCATTTAAAAACACCAAGTGAGGCAAAGCAAGGATTGGGGGGAGGGGGGGGGGGGGGGGTCTCATGGGCTTGAGCCCCCACCCTCCCCCTTCAGTCTTTTTTTGGTTTGTTTTGCTTGTGAGCCGGCAGTTTTGATTTTGGGCCAATTTGGGGGTGTGAATAGCTCAATAACCAAAAGCTTTGGGGGGCTCCCCCCCCCCCCCCCCCTGCCAGAGTTCCTAAGGAAGGCCCACAATGGCTTGTACTTAGTTAGTGATTGCTCACTGTAAGATTGTATTTATCCCCCTTTTAACAAAAATACAAATTATGTACCATAATTATTATTGATATATTCTGTTCTTCTCTGCTCCCCCCCCCCCCCCCATCCCCCTCTTCTTGTTGCTAGGCGGCACTATGCCGTACCTCGACGTCCAGGGCAGGATATGCGGCTTCATGAACTTTGAGCAGGACGAGGAGAGCGGGCGGTTCTTCAGACGCTACTTCGTTATCTCCCAGGAGGACGGGGGCATCCTCTGCTACATGGACAACCCCATGGTAATAATAATGATAATGATTATAATTAATTATAATAATTAAAATAATAGTAGGGTTAGGATTTGTATAATGCGCCAATTCCATCTTTTACAAGATGCTAGTACTAATACTATACTAGGAGTTGTATAAACGCCAATTCCATCTTTTACAAGATGCTACTAATACTACTACCAGTGGTGTAGGTAGTGTGGTTGGACTAATTGGAGGGGGGGGGGGGGGGGGGGTCATGCCTTATTTACTTATCTATTTTCTTTCCTCCAGAAATGTCCCCCTTATGTTTTTGATTGTTTTGGGCAAATTATTATTAATATTATTATTTATTTAAAAACATTTAATTATTAATTAATTAATTAATTTTATTTTATTTATTTATTATTTATTTATTTATTTTATTATTATTATTATTTATTTTTTATTTATTTATTTATTTTTTTTTTTTTTTTGGGGGGGGGGGGGGGGCGGCATGTGGCTAACTTCTACTGCTACTACTACTGCTGCTGCTGCTGCTTCTGCTGCTGTCACTATGCTGCTATACTTGACTACTACTAGTCTACTACTACTACTACTATGACTACGACTACGACTATTTCTACTTCTACTTCTACTTCTTCTTCTTCTTCTTCTACTACTTCTACATTTATAATGTACGCATATCTGTCAGCAGACACTCAGTGCGTACAATTATCATTATTATCCCTGCTCATCTGGGCACGTTTCAAATCCGCACAATTATTTAGTGCACCTTCTCAACTCCACAGGAAGCATACCAGCCATAAGCAACCATAATACAAATAGAGTGTAGTTAGAGTTGTTGAATAAGATACTACTGGACATAGTTACAAAGATAATAATACAGAACTTATTACAGTGGTCTCCGCTTAATTGGGAAGGCTTTTGAAAGGTATAGTTTACCCATTTAACAGGTGTACCCCTTTAAATGTTACCCCATTAAAGGGACAGTTCCTCTTTGACAAAACGTCTGAACAGTTTCCAGTTGACGGATGGGGATGATTGAAACACACACAAAAAAAATCAGATCGAACAGCCCTATAATTTGGATTCTATGAATGAAAAACGAATGCGTCCCTCCATCAGACTATACAGGGTGTCTCAGAAAGAATGCAACACCTATGATCGTTAAATTCATCAACACCATCGATCAAATGTCATTGTTTTTTATTTGACTGGGTAGAACATTCTTTTTCCAACAAAATGATACCATAAGCATTGATTTTGGGTAAGGCGTTTGGATCCTAGGGCCATTTTTCTGAGGCAATGTCGTTTCCTAAATTTGCTACTTTTTCGTCTCTAGCGATCCTCGGAATACTGAGGCATTTTCGCCCAAAGGCCTCCCATAGAATTAGTTGTACAGACGACTTGCATGACTGCTCTCCCTTTGATAAGGAAGACAATGTTGCGTAATCGAGTACCCCGAACGGTATGGCTCGCATTGTCTTCCTTATCAAAGGTAGAGGTTCTGTACAACTAATTCTATGGGAGGCTGTGGAGCGAGAATGTGTTCAGAGTTCAGAGGATCGCTGGAGACGAAAAGTAGCAAATTTAGGAAACGACATTGCCTCAGAAAAATGGCGCTAGGATCTAAACGCCTTACCCAAAATCAATGACCATGGTATCATTTTGTTGGAAAAAGAATGTGTGCAGGTCACGTAGCTAGCGCGAGTCACGTAGGGGTCACGCATAGCATTGTGGTACTTCTTGGAATCCCTGTACGAACTTCCTCACTGGGTGAATATACGTATAATGCACAATTGTTTGTTGGACGACGGTTTATTAGTTTTAGGTCTATAACTCCACGAAAAAGAGATTTCAAGCCCTAATTTTTTCAGGCATGCTATTAAATGACATTTTCTTTCATATAAGACAATAACCTCGCAACTTTTGAAATTTGGCTTGCAAAAGAGGATCTGTCCCTTTAAGTGGTAGTATGTAATGTGTATAATGATTATTGCAATCATAATTTTAAAAAATGGTAATGATAATGGTAGGGTAACGCCATAGAAATACTTAAATAGTGTGTGATGTGTACAAGACTGGAGCAAGTAGCATAGTAATGCTGAAACTTGAAAAACACACAAGACTGACACATGTAGAAGAATGACATGGGTTTTCATTTTTCGAATGTGTCCCTAATTATGGAGATATTCAAAATTAAAAATTTAACCGTTCTGGGGGGCTTTGCGATGGTAGACAAAAGTATTTGAATTTCGATACTTCGATCGTTCATAGTATCCAAATTTAGATACTTTACGCAAACGATCTAGATACAATCTGAAATCAGTGTTCACTTTTCACTATAAAATAAACAGTGTTATGTTTCTACAATAATATGTTCTACATACATTTAGAGCTACAACTTTCACACATTATTAGCAAGGGTCTTACGATGATATCATGATACGATCGGATAACTATCACTTTTGGACAAATCTTACGAAGTTAGTATCCAGATCGCTTTAATAGCCCAAGGGGATAACCTGTGATGTGCACATTGGATGTGACTCATACACACATGTGTGGGCGTGGTGAAATGTTTCCCATTCACGAGGACGTGAGGGCAGCGATCTGTGCCGTTAGTGCACCGATTCCATCTGTGTATATATTCTTAATACAAAGTCACGAAATCTGGTGGAATTTGTTTTTACCCCTTGCCTTGCCTAGGGGGGAACCTTTTGGCTCCTAGCTTCTTTAAAGGGGTAGTTCACTTTTGGTAGAGAGGGCGCTGCACATCACAATTTTTTTGTGAGGTTATGAAAAACCGAGTGTCGAGTTTAAGAGAACATGCAATTTTAATGGCAGAATAAACTTTATTTTGTCAAAATCGACCCAGAAACGGCTGAAATATCAATAAATATATCTGATCTTATAATTATTTGCGGCCCAAATAATTAGACGATTTTTTTCAAAAAATTGAAAAAATGCTTGCACTTTTTCAAAAATTTTCAAAAACATTTTAAAAATAGTTGTTGATGATCTCTCTATTTAATCATTATTTCAATAAAACATCACATGCATAAATTTGTATGAAAAATGGTTGAAACCAATGCCTTTTTAGAAAGCGCCCTCTTGTGTTTTAATGGCTCTTTTTGAATGATAACGGGCTTTTTACTTAGTCGTTTGTAATTTTGTATACATTTCGAGCATGGTGGAGTTATAACTATTAGTTTATAATGTTACTGTCCAGGTTTGGTTACTAAAGTTCAGCCTTACCAAAACTGTACTACCCCTTTAACTCTAACTGGGGATTTCAGAATCTAGAAGGGAACTGGTTTTAAAAGTCTTTTTTAGAGTTGAAGGATTTCTCTCTATGATATGTTACCATAAATAAAAGCAGGTTGATTCTTATCCTGAACATATTTGTGAATGTGCCCGATATTAAGTCATGATGGTGACCAATTTCCCAAATTAGATATTTCAGAGTTGTATGATGAAGGTAGCTTTCTCTCAAGAATACATGAGATTCCTGATATACTGAACATTACTAAATATTATATTTAAAAATTACAAAAATTATAAGACAAACTCGAAAAACAATCTGTTGGTAATTCTGCAATTCAGTCCCATCTTTAAATATTTATATACCGGTATTAAACAAAATGTTGAAAAATTTATATATGTGACCGGATATAGCAAAACCCTGCAGTTGTCTGTAAAAATCAAAATGTAGATTTTCATACCATTACAAAGGCCTCATCAGAAGCTTTCATTTGATGCTTTGTTCTAACAAATCGGTCAATCAAAACATGCATTACCCACAAGTGCAGGGTCTTGCTATAGCCGGTCATACATGTATATATTCAACACGTAACTGTAGGTCATTTAAATGTTTAGTAAACGTTTTGACTCTGCACTAGTTTAAACCATACTCAGTAGTGCACTGGTGTCCATCCTAGTTTGTAAAGATTCCCCTTTTCGGTCAGTAATGGATTCATGAATTGTGTTATTACTATGACTTCCCCCTCAAAAATTGGTTGTTGCTTTAAATAGCTCTATAGAATTAATAGAATAGGTAAAATGCACTACAAAATAAGTTCTCACTCTGCTTAAAAATATTGTTGTACATTAGTTTATTTCCTTGTTTGCACATTTTGCAAAATGTAAGAATTCAAAATAATCTGCAACCACAATGCAAGCATGAATAAATACTTTATCATGCATCATCAACAAGAGTTAAAGTGATTCATTAAATTTGCCAAAATTCAACAAAAATCACTTGAAACTTTCACACTTCTCTTGTACCTTGTTGTTTGGCTAATGGTAAAAGAATAATGAAATTGGTTCTGATTGCTCAAATGTCTCCCTAGTATTCAAATTTGGATGCTTCTTGAGGACGATCAGGAGAAATCCAACATAAATTTCCTTTTTTTTAACTATGTAAACATTATTTCTTTTCGATAAAAATCTCACATATCATTCTCAAGAATCTTACAATGATATTGACCATGTTTGAAGTCTCAAATATCACTTTTGGGAAAAAGTATCAAGTTAATGGATCACTTTAACAATTAGTGATACTAGATCACTAGAGCACAGAAACTTGTACAATCAAAATTGTACAAAATGTGAACACATATATTGGAGTTCCAAATTTGTCGTGATCGATAAGAAGCAAGTTCTTATTTTATCCATTAACTTGATACTTTTTCCCCAAAATTGTCACTACAGACAGGTGACCTCTATAGGACAGGTTTCATAATATTGTTTTCCTCTCTATGGGTTAGCTTTTGGTGGCCACTATGGGCAGGTTGACTGCTATAGACAGGTGGCCACGAAGACAGGTTTGACTATACCAAGAGATGTGTCTGTTAAAATTGGCCAAGGGGACTCGACAGTGGATCTGCCTGAAAAATTGTTTAGGATCAGAATTCAACATTCATTAATCCACAAAGTCAGTTTGAGTCTAAAATAAGAACTTGGTTCTTATCGATCACGACAAATTTGGAACTGATTGACCGATTTGATTGATTTGATCAGTGTCTCCAAGGTTAAGGGATCACCCATCTGTCTGACCTCTCGATCCTCCAGCTTTTGGTTTGTTCACCCTCTAGCTTTTGGTTCGTTAACCCTCTAGCTTTTGGTTCGTTAACCCTCTAGCTTTTGGTTTGTTAACCCTCTAGCTTTTGGTTTGTTAACCCTCTAGCTTTTGGTTTGTTAATCCTCTGGCTTTTGGTTCGTTAACCCTCTAGCTTTTGGTTCGTTAACTCTCTAGCTTTTGGTTTGTTAACCCTCTAGCTTTTGGTTCGTTAACCCTCTAGCTTTTGGTTTGTTAACCCTCCAGCTTTTGGTTTGTTAACACTCTAGCTTTTGGTTTGTTAACCCTCTAGCTTTTGGTTTGTTAACCCTCTAGCTTTTTGTTTGTTAACCCGCTAGCTTTAGGTTTGTTAACCCTCTAGCTTTTGGTTCCTTAACCTTCTAGCTTTTGGTTTGTTAACCCTCTAGCTTTAGGTTTGTTAACCCTCTAGCTTTTGGTTTGTTAACCCTCAATCTTTTGGTTTGTTAACCCTCTAGCTTTTGGTATGTTAACCCTCTAGCTTTAGGTTTGTTAACTCTCTATCTTTTGGTTTGTTAACCCTCTAGCTTTTGGTTTGTTAACCCTCTAGCTTTAGGTTCGTTAACCCTCTAGTTTTTAGTTTGTTAACCCTCTAGCGTTTGGTTTGTTAGCCCTCCAGCTTTTTGTTTGTTAACCCTCTAGCTTTTTGTTTGTTAACCCTCTAGCTTTAGGTTTGTTAACCCTCTAGCTTTTGGTTTGTTAACCCTCTAGCTTTTGGTTTGTTAACCCTCCAGCTTTTGGTTTGTTAACCCTCTAGCTTTTGGTTTGTTAACACTTTAGCTTTTGGTTTATTAACCCTCTAGCTTTAGGTTTGTTAACCCTCTAGCTTTTGGTTTGTTAACCCTCTAGCTTTTGGTTTGTTAACCCTCCAGCTTTTGGTTTGTTAACCCTCTAGCTTTTGGTTTGTTAACACTTTAGCTTTTGGTTTATTAACCCTCTAGCTTTTGGTTTGTTAACCCTCTAGCTTTTGGTATGTTAACCCTCTAGCTTTTGGTTTGTTAACCCTCTAGCTTTTGGTTCCTTAACCTTCTAGCTTTTGGTTTGTTAACCCTCTAGCTTTTGGTTCCTTAACCTTCTAGCTTTTGGTTTGTTAACCCTCTAGCTTTAGGTTTGTTTAACCCTCTAGCTTTTGGTTTGTTAACCCTCAAGCTTTTGGTATGTTAACCCTCTAGCTTTAGGTTTGTTAACTCTCTATCTTTTGGTTTGTTAACCCTCTAGCTTTTGGTTTGTTAACCCTCTAGCTTTAGGTTCGTTAACCCTCTAGTTTTTAGTTTGTTAACCCTCTAGCGTTTGGTTTGTTAACCCTCCAGCTTTTGGTTTGTTAACCCTCTAGCTTTAGGTTTGTTAACCCTCTAGCTTTTGGTTCCTTAACCTTCTAGCTTTTGGTTTGTTAACCCTCTAGCTTTAGGTTTGTTAACCCTCTAGCTTTTGGTTTGTTAACCCTCAATCTTTTGGTTTGTTAACCCTCTAGCTTTTGGTATGTTAACCCTCTAGCTTTAGGTTTGTTAACTCTCTATCTTTTGGTTTGTTAACCCTCTAGCTTTTGGTTTGTTAACCCTCTAGCTTTAGGTTCGTTAACCCTCTAGTTTTTAGTTTGTTAACCCTCTAGCGTTTGGTTTGTTAGCCCTCCAGCTTTTTGTTTGTTAACCCCCTAGCTTTTTGTTTGTTAACCCTCTAGCTTTAGGTTTGTTAACCCTCTAGCTTTTGGTTTGTTAACCCTCTAGCTTTTGGTTTGTTAACCCTCCAGCTTTTGGTTTGTTAACCCTCTAGCTTTTGGTTTGTTAACACTTTAGCTTTTGGTTTATTAACCCTCTAGCTTTAGGTTTGTTAACCCTCTAGCTTTTGGTTTGTTAACCCTCTAGCTTTTGGTTTGTTAACCCTCCAGCTTTTGGTTTGTTAACCCTCTAGCTTTTGGTTTGTTAACACTTTAGCTTTTGGTTTATTAACCCTCTAGCTTTTGGTTTGTTAACCCTCTAGCTTTTGGTATGTTAACCCTCTAGCTTTTGGTTTGTTAACCCTCTAGCTTTTGGTTCCTTAACCTTCTAGCTTTTGGTTTGTTAACCCTCTAGCTTTAGGTTTGTTTAACCCTCTAGCTTTTGGTTTGTTAACCCTCAAGCTTTTGGTATGTTAACCCTCTAGCTTTAGGTTTGTTAACTCTCTATCTTTTGGTTTGTTAACCCTCTAGCTTTTTGTTTGTTAACCCTCTAGCTTTAGGTTTGTTAACCCTCTAGCTTTTGGTTTGTTAACCCTCTAGCTTTTGGTTTGTTAACCCTCCAGCTTTTGGTTTGTTAACCCTCTAGCTTTTGGTTTGTTAACACTTTAGCTTTTGGTTTATTAACCCTCTAGCTTTTGGTTTGTTAACCCTCTAGCTTTTGGTTTGTTAACCCTCTAGCTTTTGGTTTGTTAACCCTCTAGCTTTTGGTTTGTTAACCCTCTAGCTTTTTGTTTGTTAACCCTCTAGCTTTAGGTTTGTTAACTCTCTATCTTTTGGTTTGTTAACCCTCTAGCTTTAGGTTTGTTAACCCTCTAGCTTTTGGTTTGTTAACACTTTAGCTTTTGGTTTATTAACCCTCTAGCTTTAGGTTTATTAACCCTCTAGCTTTAGGTTTGTTAACCCTCTAGCTTTTGGTTTGTTAACCCTCTAGCTTTTGGTTTGTTAACCCTCCAGCTTTTGGTTTGTTAACCCTCTAGCTTTTGGTTTGTTAACACTTTAGCTTTTGGTTTATTAACCCTCTAGCTTTTGGTTTGTTAACCCTCTAGCTTTTGGTATGTTAACCCTCTAGCTTTTGGTTTGTTAACCCTCTAGCTTTTGGTTCCTTAACCTTCTAGCTTTTGGTTTGTTAACCCTCTAGCTTTAGGTTTGTTTAGCCCTCTAGCTTTTGGTTTGTTAACCCTCAAGCTTTTGGTTTGTTAACCCTCTAGCTTTTGGTATGTTAACCCTCTAGCTTTAGGTTTGTTAACTCTCTATCTTTTGGTTTGTTAACCCTCTAGCTTTTGGTTTGTTAACCCTCTAGCTTTAGGTTTGTTACCCCTCAAGCTTTTGGTTTGTTAACCCTCTAGCTTTTGGTTTGTTAACCCTCTAGCTTTTGGTTTGTTAACCCTCTAGCTTTTGGTTCCTTAACCCTCTAGCTTTTGGTTCCTAAACCCTCTGAGTTAGATTGCAAGAATCTACTTGACCCAGTTATTTTAGACAATTTTATAAGTAGAGCTATTAAAATCCCCCCATTTTTCTGCAATTAATAGAAACTTGATATCTTGTCAAGTGCTTATAAATATGATCATATCGTCGGTTGAGAAAGATAAGGGCGTTAAGTGGAATTTTTTAGTGACATTTCAGAAATTAAGTTATGTATACCATATTGTAGCTTACAATGTCCTGTACCAAATCTTCAAATGATAATTTGTTTTAATTACTGAGATATAGACCAATAATCAAAGGGCGTTAACGACTCTCGGTGATTTTGTTGAGAATGAGAAGGGCGTTAAGCGCGCTCGGTGCCTGAGCGCATGCGCAAGGCAGGCGCAGCTCGCATGTTTGCTCGATAAGCGAAAACGGTTTGAACCGGTCCGGTGCGCGCGGAGACTTAGCGCCCTTATCACTTTTATAAAAATCCGCAAAAGCGCGTGATTTGTAAAACAGTTGCGTAGAAAGGATACGAACTGTAGGCGTTAAGTAATAAAACTGTACTAAAATCGTTTAAGAAAATAACGATTTCTTCGGAGTTGTATTTGATTGTGTCTACAATGTTAAAATACATCTTTTACAATGTTCAGATCATTAAAATTATGCAGCTACTCAAGGATATCTCGATTTTTAGTACTCAACGCCCTACTCATATATATATATTCATATACACGCAACATGCTTAAAATGATAAGGGTGCTAAGATTTCAACTAGCTCTAAACAAACAAACTTAAGTATATTATGTCCCAGTTTTTTTATAGATGTAAGAAAATAATACATTCTCCATACTGTCTTTTAAAAAAGAATTAATAAATCAGACAAAGCTGTTAATTTTGACTTTTAAAAAGGCAACAACTTTAAACGCGATTATCTCGGAATGACATTCGGCATGTGCGTGAGGACTTAGCGCACTTCTCAACCGACGATTATAAGATCATTCATAGATTGTCTATTAATTGTGCGCAACTAATTAATTCAAACTTTTCTTCACTTTTCTTTTTAATCCAGAATTTACCGGAGGCTGCGAGGAGACCAATTCTAGAGATTCAACTCACAAATATATCAAATGTAAGTACATGTATCCACTCTCTCTCTCTGTGTGCTTGGCACTTGTGCAGATCCATCTGCGGCATTTTTTTCTGTTTAGAAGGGATGAATCATGAATGACTTAATCACCCGATGGTGTCACTTGATATTCAAAGGTGTTAAACACATGATCGTTGAGGTTATAAAAATGACCTCCTTATTTGCGGCGTTTCGAGTATATTTTCAGCAAATTATACCTCCTTTTTAACACAAAAATGGGTACCAATTGGCATACAAAAATTATCCTAATTTCTGCCTTTCGAGTGAGAATGCCTTTTAAAATCTTCAAAATAAAATCTGTGGACCTTGACGAAAAGGTTCCCTATTTTTTACATTCGGCAAAAATTTTAATGAAATGTGTACCCTCTTTTCTCATCTCTGCGAACATTTTCATACAAAATACACCCTGTTATTCCATTTCCATGAAGTTGTTTGTTCGCGAACACATCCGAAAATTGGCCCCATTTTTGTTTGGCGAAATTGTGATTGATCATACATACACACAGCCAATATGAAGTGACACCTTCCGGGATTAATCACCCCCCTCCCCCCTCCCCTGAACAAAAGAAATCACTTACAGATCTACGTAGGGGGAAAAAAAAATCAATATTTATTTTTTGGGGGCTACTTTTCACGCTTGCCTGCATGAAAATAACACTTTAATATATGTTTTGCATTGAACTCTAGATGCAAATTTCCGGGGCTCTTTTATGATTTTCCGGGGCTCTTTTTGTTATTTCAGGCCAGGGCAAATTCGCCCCGAGTCCCTGTGTATTTTTTTCACTGGATCTATACCTACACCAGTAGTGCTTTGTCTATTGACTGCTAGAGATTAGCGAGGGCTTCATACTATCACTAGCCCGCTAGACCGGGCAACAGTAAGATTTTATTTTGGGCTAGCAAAATTTTGTATTAAAAGTCTCATTTTGGTGGCTTGATTGTGCAACTAAATTTCCAAACTGACAATGATGGCATGACAAACTCCATTATTACCAATGTTGATCAATTTAAGAAGGAAAAATATGAATAGCTATTTAACCCCTTGCCTACGGGAACCAAGTGGGTTATGTACAAAGTATATGGGGATGTCAGAATCTCGTAGGCAACGGGTTAATAGGAGACAATTTGGGGCAAGTAAATTTGTTTTTCGGACACCCATAATTAGGAGGAAATAGGTTAACGGATCCTGCTGGGCCGCTAGGAAGAAACGTTAGTTTGAAGCCTCGGTATACAAGTTGTCTAGACTAGCACTCATAACTCAGGGCTCGACACTAGCACTTGCCTTTTTTTCCCCCAGAGCATGTTCAAATTGATTTCGGGCACGGAAAATTTCATAAATGGCCTGAACTATAGTTTGGTTGTCCGACTGGCCAACTAAGTTATTGGCCAACTACAAGAGAATAATGTGATTTCTTAGGTGTAGATCTCATCGAGAAGTAAGCGGGAAGTAAATTTTCTGCTCAGGCATGTAAAATATGAACAGTTATAATTTTACTTGCTTAAAAGGGCCAGTAGAGAAAAAAAGTTAGTGTGGAGGCTTGCATAACTCATGTAAGATCATATATGAGCATGCATGTGCGACAAGTATGTTGAGGCCATTCAGTTCTATTAAAGGGATCTAGTAACTTTGTTGACATGTGCAAAAAGTGATGAGTGGTTGATATATTGTCGTTATCTGATATGTCCACTGGGTGTTGTGTGAAAATTTCAAGTTAAATGGACGTTATATAGCCGAGTAAAAATGCAAAGTGATATTCATTAACTCATTGCAATCACTTTGTACACGACGATCCAGTGGATAATTTAACATCTGAACACTTCAGTCGTAAATATCTTTTTAACGAAAGGGAAATTTGAAAAACCGAAACCTATCCCATGCTTTTATTGTTAATACGAATACAACAAGGTATGAGGGAACCGCTAGAATTACTATTGGATTTTGCGGATTTCGACAATGTTAGCAAGTCCCTTTAAGAACATCCTGATCTTGGCAACCTTTTTTCCTTGATGTGAACTGAAAGGTTAACAGAAAAATAGAAGTCAGGAATAGATTTGACTCAGAAGGGGTGGGATAATAACAGTATAGATTAAACTGCAACACTAATCCAGATAAATCATGTTTATTTAAATATAAAGTTCATTCTACTTTTGCCTTTACTCGTTTAAAATTTCAGAAGTAATTTTCATTCCACTCTAAAACATTGATCCATATTGACATATTGGATACCTTTAAACAATGTGTTTTAATCATCTTATATTATTCACCTCTTTCGTACAATTGTTAGTGATTTTCAGAGAAAAGGGGAAAAGGAACAATTGTAAAAAAAAAAAAATTAATACCCATGTTCATGCAACACCTGTAATAATAACAGTTTTGACCTCTCTGTCATGTGATCTTTTATGATATCTTTGGCACTGAACAAGAGGATTGTTCTCTCCATTCAAGAAATTCATGTATTATAATTCTATGAAGGAAATAATGGATAAAGAAATCAACTTTTTTGCCTAATTGTGGCCAAGTTTGGCAAGTAAAACACGATTTGTCTAATCTACTTGGCATTACAAATTATATGTTATATTTGGTTGCCCATTTTGGCCAGTGGAAATAAGAATACATGAAATTTGATGACCAGAAGCTACTTTTTAGTGGCCCCGGGCCTTCGGGCCTGTGCTAATATCGAGAACTGGATATGGCCTAATGGGGTACTATAATCTGTAGTAGCCATTAGATAATAATAATAATAATAATAATATAACTACTTATTTGCCGCACTTCTCTAAAAAAAACTTACTCAAGGCGCTGCAACACTACAAAAACAAAGAACATTCTCTAGTACAGAATTTAACAAATTTCATTATACAGTTCTCATGAATAAACTGCCTGCAGGTTTATTCTGATTGAATGTCTGTCGCTATGTCTAGAGAGAGGCTTGGAAGGCTTGGAAGGCCTGGTAAGTCTGCTGTGTTAAAGGGATCTAGTAACATTGTCCGAATCCAAAAATCTCACTCAGAACTAAATAGCGGTTCTCTCATACCTTGTTGTATTCGTATTACACATAGAAGCATGGAACAGCTTCAAATGTTTTTTTTTTTATGAATTTCCCTTTTGTTAAAAAGATATTTACGATTGAAGTTTTCAGATTTTTAATTATCCACTGGAAAGTTATAACTGTTGACAAAGTCAGTGCAATGAGTAAGCGAATATGACTTTGCATTTTGCTCATAAATTGGCCATATAATATCCATTTAATGTGAAATTTTCACTCATTACTCAGTGGACAAATCAGATCACAACAATGCACATCTTTATCAACCATTCATCACTTTTTGCACATGTCAACAAAGTTACTAGATCCCTTTAAAGTTTGTTGCTATGTCTACATAGAGGGTCTGGTGAGGCCTGGTGAGTCTTACCTGTGTGAATTGATCAGGGTCTGCATGTATTCAGGGTTGCTCTGGTTTCGCTGATGTACACAAACGACGGAAATGTGAAGATTCTGTTTTGGATTGATATTGTTGAATTATGCTGATTTAGCGAGTCTCAATTTTAAAGTAACATTTGAGTAGACTAAATAATGCATTATATTCACATTCTACAAGCTACACGCACCTGTATGGACTAATCAAATGTAGACCAAGAGTAATTATGTGCCTCTGAATAGAGCTTCTGAATAATGCGCCTCTGATTAGAGCACCTATAGATACATGCGCTCTATAAATGCTATATATTATGTTATATACATACAACTAGTATTGTGGAAGGAAATATTAAGACCTGTGTATAAATGTATACATTTAGGCCTCAGTTAATTTACTTAACCTGTTCCCTACCAGATTTAGCAATCTCCATAATACAGGGCCCACTAGGTTCCCATCTAGGCAATGGCTTAATTTATAGATGACTATAAATAATACACTTCATGTACATGTATGGTCGCCCACTCTCTGTATGAGTATATTTACCTATGTTTACTGATTGGAGGTCTGTCTTCAGGGAAGCACTTGCAAGGCTTTTCATATTGCACAAATTATTGAAATACGAAGATCTGATTTACGTCTGATTTAATGCATAGCAGGCTTACTCTTTAAGCAAGCCTAGAGTGATTGATTAAATACATACACTGTACAGAGATGCCAAGTAGTACGTTTTTGCCGTATTTAGTACGTTTTTAAAATATAAATACGGCAGTACGTTTTCTAAAACAAAAATACGTTTTTCAAAAAGAAAAGAAAAGAAACAAAAAACAAAAAAAATCTTTTTTTATCTTCTTTTTTTTCTTTTTTTTCTCCTCCCCACCATATAGTACTGTCAAAAATGGCAAAAAGAATTAGGTTGAACCCTGAAAAACTATTATTCAAGTTATGTATTTGAAATATATCACAAATAAACAAAACAAACTCATAAAAACGCTGTGTGATCGACTGAATCAACTTTTATATTAATGCAAACGTAAAGAGTATTTTTGCTGCGCGAAAATAACTTCGTGAAAAAATATGATTTTTTACCCCATACGTTGGCTGCACTGAAAATACATTTTTTTTGGTTAAAAATACTGTTTTTTACCTCTCAGAATACTTTTTTTGGTTTGTGAAGGTTGGCATCTCTGACTGTAGTTGCCTAAATACTACTCATTAATTTTCTATATTGGACTATAGTTAGTGTAAATTATAGCCTGTGTATAGTGATGACCACATTAAAGGGACTTAGTAATATTGTCCAAATTCTCAAAATCCAATTGGAATTCTAGCGGTTCCCTCATACCTTGTTATATTCGTATTAACAATAAACTCCTGGAACAGGTTTCGGTTTTCAAATTTCCCTTTCGTTTAAAAGATATTTACAATTAAAGTGTTCAGATGTTAAATTATCCACTGGACCGTAAAAACTGTGTACAAAGTGAGTGCAATGAGGTAGTGAATATTACTTTGCATTTTTGCTCACTACTCGGCCAAATAACGTCCATTTAACTTGAATTTTTCACACAACACTCAGTGGACATATCAGATAACAACAATATACATTGTATCAACCAATCATCACTTTTTGCACATGTCAACAAAGTAACTAGATCCCTTTAACTGATTGGAGGTCTGTCTTCAGGGAAGCTCTTGCAAGGTTTTTCATATTGCACAAATTATTGAAATACGAAGACCCGTGTTTTGAAAATGAATCTAGGAGCATCATCTGTTTTAATGCATAGCAGGCTTACTGTTTAAGCAAGCCTAGAGTGATTGATTAAATACATACACCAAGCCTCCACACTAACTTTATTTCTGTACTGGCCCATTTGGGCGACTAAAATCAAACATTTTGAAATTTTACTTGCCCCAATATAAAATTGACTTGCCCTCTTACTTCTAGATGATATTAACATGTATATGAAATTACAGTATTCTCTTGTAGTTGAACAATTATTTAGTTGCCCAGTCGGGCAAGCAAACTAGACAATTTATGAAATAGTACTTGTCCGACACCAATTTTACTTGCCCTGGGCAAGCAGGCAAGTGCTAGTGTCGAGCCCTGTGTACACTGTAGTTGCCTAAATACTACTCTGTAATTTTCTCTATTGAACTATATTTAGTGTATAGCCTGTGTATAGTGACCACATTAAAGGGAAATAATAAAAACAGCCACTGTACACAGGTGACCTCTATAGACAGGTTCAATATTATTGTTTGTTTCTGCAAGGGATCCCTTTTGGTGGCCACCATAGACAGGTGGTGCATGGCTAAGACAGGTTTGACTGTATGTACCTGGGTGAACTGATAGGAGGTCTGTCTGAATGGAGGCTCTAGTAAAGAAAAAAAAAGAACAAAAATTACACATTAACCTTTTGGGGAATTTAAAGACTAATACTTACAGTTTATTTGATAAGACCTAAACAAAAAAACTTTGAACAAAAAACAACTAGATAAAGTTATAAAGTAAATTTAAGTGTAGGACACCCTGAAAATTGTACATTGTCCTGAAAGCGTTTTTCTCTTACATAGAACTTTTTATGCTTTATACACACACACACGTCTGTCCAGGGATGGGTATAGATTCCGCAGGCCTATTTGTTGACACATTTTAACAGATGAAGTGCTTCACAAAACAATGAAGTGTGATAAGAAAATCCTGAGAATGAGAAAAGGAGAAAATATATAGCAGGGGCTGACAAAGGCTTATCAAGGGACGAGGGTTTTACAGGGTGATGACAGGGTGGGTTAGCGTATGAATCAACTAGGCCTGATGATTCATCAAGCCAGGGAACTTTTCCTGTCTTTGGGGAGGGGGGTTGTTGAGTTGAGGGGGAGGGGGAGAGAGAGGGTGAAGCAAAAAAGCTTAGGGCTATTCTTACTGAGAAGTTCACACAGAGAGCTGTATTAAATAGTTAGTAATCCAGGGGGAAAGTAAAATTCATTTTTCATTTTTCAGGGGATTCTTTTCAAGCTCTCCTGCATGAAAAATAGTACTCCAAAATTTGTTTTGCATTGAACTCGTCTCTATAAAAATTCATAGGGGCTTTTCTTACGACTTTCAGGGGCTCTTTGTGGCATTTTGGGGGCTCAAAAAATTGCCCTGAGTATTTGTTTCACTGGATCTCCCATTCAGTACTGGAGAATTATAGAAATCAAGTATTCTTGAACTACAGGTAAAATGTACAGTACTACAGTACTAGTGCATTTGTGTTGACTTCAAACATGCAACACAGTAAAAGGAATTGTGCTCCTTGCACAAAGTTGCGAACATACTGATTCCAGGATGATGCAAATATAGAAATTTGATGTTAGAATTCATCCAAAGATATTATATTAATATTAAAACTTGTCTTCAACGATCAAAGCGAATTAATGAGAAGTGCCTGCAGAGGAAATTCCCCCAGAAAGTCTCAATAATTTTTGCTAAAAAGTTTCTGCAAAAGTTTTGAAGAGTGAAATATTCTTAAAGAGACACATGTGTACTGGGGTGTACTGGCATTTTCGCTATTTCAATTTTGTTTTCTTCAAAGGGCATCGTTCACCTCAAATGGCCTGCAAATGAATGTATTTCAAAATGCTAGCTTATATTTTTCAAAAAAAACCCAAAACAACGTTGGTGTTTTGTTAAATTCTTTAAAGCAAGCTTCATGTAGATGTACACACTACAAAGAAACAAAACAATCTAAATTTAAAAGGATGCGCGGTACCCAGGATAACCAGAATGTACATTCTAGGTGATCTTCAGTGTGAACGGGGTCAATATGTATATGCTAGTTCTCTCGAGAGGGGTGTCTATATACCTTGAAATATGGACGATTTGTCATTGATTGTATAGGATGTACCCTTAGGACAGCTGACACGACTTGCCTGCCTGCCTGCCTGTCACTCTATTAACCACTTGATCCAGCCTGGCCTACACTCACTCTGCCTCGGTCCCTCGGCTCAGAGACACTGGACTGTGAACAGTCTCTACTTTAGCACAGTTTTATCTACACGTACAGTGTAGGGTCAATTAAACACCATTTCAAAGGAAAATCTGCGGATTTCTGGTGATCACGTTACTTACTTTCCTTCTGCGTAGCTTATTCATCTAGGGTCATTATAAAGCTGTCGCTTCAAACGAAATTCTGAGTATTTTCGTGTGTGGTGTTACTTTACTTTTCCCCTGTGGATTCATCTACATGTTGGGTCATTAAGCTGTCGCTTCAAACGAGATTCCGAGTATTTTTCGTGTGTGGTGTTACTTTACTCTTCCTCTGTGGATATAATACTGTGTGAATAAGCTGCGCATTGATGGGATCGAAAAAAAAATCTTTGTGGTGATAGCTATTAAATATCTTCTTTGGATTTGAAATTGTGCTACACACCCTGGGACTGTCGAAGACCTACATCGAACAACAATCAGGGTCAATTTGATGTCATTGAAGAAAGAAAAAGAAGATATCTTGAGATTAACTTACGTGTGTCAGAGTATCTTTTCCTTTGTGGATAACTGTATCTGCATGAACATTCTAAACCGATGCTTTACAGCTGATACCCGGGAATAGATGTCACGAACAGTTGGGAACAGCATTGTCAAGACTGATTCTTCTAATCCTTCCAGCAGCAGCTGTTACTAGTACTATGGACTAATTTAGAACTTTATGACAGTCATTACTGAATTTATAGGATATATATACAGCGACGGTGAATTCATTTATTAAAGGTTCCATTGTAGAACTTGGAGTAACTTTGACATATTGATCGTGCATTATAATGATGACATATTATTCCATCCATTGACTTGTTTTTGTTTACTTTATGGACTATCCAGGCTCGTGTTGCTTTAAAACAGAGAACTAAAGTGGAACATTGCTTTGGTGAGTAAACTACAATAATTTACATAAATTATTCAAATCATACCGAGTCTTTATTTACTTTAACTTAATTTTTCCTTTTTATTGTTATGAATTAGTATTGAGTTTTTAAAGTGCAATAAATAAAGCCATAATTAACACAGTTAAATTTTGTAACTTGTGTTCAGCTGTTGAGCTTTAATGATATTTGTTGTCCCTCTTTGCTCTTTTAAATTTACGGAGAATAACAATCACTCGCATGTTTTTTTAAAATTAAACTACATCTAAGTACATTAATTTCTAGTGGTGATTACATTTTTATATTGACTGGGTTAATATGTTGTATGCTAAAACATGCTCTTTATTACTCTGAATTGAAGTCAATATACTTATATTAGATTTTGAAATAAAAATACCCAATAATCATCTTTAATCGTTCATGTTTTCACACTGTTAGTTGTGACGACAGCGAAGCGGGACTACTTCTTCCAGGCTGATAATCACCAAGACATGGAGGACTGGGTGAACAAGATTAATAATGCAAGTAAAATCACAGTGAGTAATGTATTCATGTGGAGGTAAACTTAGATACACCTTTAAAGGGAACCACCATGTAAAGAACAACACAGGCTCATATATGTTTCGGTGCCGTTGTTTGATATTAACTATCTTTTCAAGCTTGCCTGCATGGAAATAACACTCTAATATTGGATTTTCATTGAACTCTATGCAAATTTACGGGGGCTCTTTTATGATTTTCTGGGGCTCTTTTTGTCATTTTGTGGGTGAATTCGCCCCGAGCCCCCGTGTATTATTTTCACTGGACTTTTGCGGGTTGAGTGTAGTGTACAGTGTATGTTCGTTGCCATATATATTAAAGTGTCTACAATATCCTACATGTGCAACTAAAAAATGTATGTTCCCCTTCTATCGGAGCTGTTTGTAACTTATCCCTTACCCTTGCCCTAAAGGTTAACCTTAACTAATCCCAATCCATATCCCTTATATTCCAATCGATAACCTTAATCTTAATAGCCCGGTCACATATCAACGGATTGCGCAAACGGAGGTCAAACGGAGAGCTAAATTTTCCATCCGTTCTGTACGTTTCTTGTCCGTTCCTTGTCCGGTGATGTACGTTGTTCTATGTTTTGTACATAAGCAATGGAGACAACTTTCATCACCGGATAATTTAATTTCGCAAATTGTCTATTCGTTGGGCATACGTTTCCGATGTCCGTTGATATCTGACCGGGCCATTAGACACTGAATTGTGATTTTGCTAACAGACGAAATGGGAGTAGACCAAAGGGAAGTGACCAAGCGACAAACAACAAATTATGAAACACCAAATGTTCTGTATATACTATTTGTATGCATATTTTGCCATAAAAGTTTATGATTTTGTACATCGCATATAAATTATTCATTGCGTACCAGTATATTTTCAACAGACGTCACAGTTAAATGACAGAGTGGGTTCCCAAATTTGAAAGAAATCTTTATTTTTGGCATTCCGTCCATTTCAAACGGTCATATCTTTTTTTTATTCCTTGACATTTCTTTGCTCATATTTGTACCACTTTATCATTCCATTCTTCTCTTTATTCCAAGGTTACTTTATAAAATAATAATAATGATAATAGTTGACTTTTATAGAGTGCAATTTGCAATGAGCCTCTAAGCGCTATTATTATTACCCGGGTCAACGGATACACACTTCAATCATTCCTGCACACAAAGTGCACAATTTTCACTGCCTGGGGAGTATTCCAGCCAGTCGCTTGTTAGGAGCACGCAGTGCTAAGGAACCACGTTCCCATCCTTCTGGGTCCCCATTTATACACCTGGGTAGAGAGAAGCAATATTGGATTAATTGTCTTGTTGAAGGACAAAGGCGGTGGGCAGGGTTTGAACTCGGGATCTCATGATCGGAAAGCTCGCGCTCTACCAATCTTGCCACACCACATCATAAAGGTTTCTGTGTCCGTTGAACTGTTACAATTGGACTCTACCTTTCATTCTCATGAAAAGATCTATGTAGGTCTATAAGATATAAATCATAACTTCCTTGGTTCCTTTAGATCATCATTTCAAGATTTATTTTTCCGAAGTAAAAATAACATTTTAAAAGATGTGCATTAGGCTGTTGGAAACAACTTTCTATATAATATATGTATACATATATGTGTCATCTTTTTCAAAGCAATCAGCATCATTAGTACTAAGTGTATATATCTATCTTTCCCTGTAACGCAGATACCATCAACGACCACGCCTGGGAACAACATACCCCTAGGAGACAAGAATGGGGGAGAGAGGGGGGCGGTCAGCTACAAGACAGAGGTCGTAGGAGGGGTCGTTATTCGAACACCTGTCCAGGTTAGATTCACTACATGATTAGTCTCTGCATGACAATTTTTTTTCTTCGATTTTATCCCCCATTTTATTATTTTTCTTCCCTATCTAATTATTAACGTTGGATTTCTAATTAACCAAGAAAACGCATGTAGAGTAAGGTTATTTATTATTGAGCCGGCTATATGTGACCGGCTATAGCAAAACCCTGTACTTGTCGGTAATAATCAAAATGTAGATTTTCATACCATTAGAAAGACCTCATCACAAGCTTTCATTTGATGCTTTGTTCTTACAAATTGGTCAATAATTGGCGATGGATATCCCCGAATTTTGGATGCGTACGATACGGCGCCATGACACTCCCCGATCAGCCGGCCCTCACCGGTTGATTCCAACCAGCATGCGAGTCGAGCCAGTGGCCCGCTGATTGGTTGAAGCACGCTATTGTTCCCGCCCGACAGTCGTGCTGAGACAACGGACCGTTGATTGGTTAAGCACCCGTGTGCTTCGGCCAATAGATCTTGTCCGTTAGTGACCAATTAGGAACGTACTCGCTCATGCGAGATAGCGCTTTGGAGCCGACCGTACAGTATAAAACACGCTTGTTTACAACATATTCTATTACACCAGACGAAGTGTTGCAGCAGCGCACGAAACGTCGTGATCTTTTAGATTCCTTGTTGACCATACATTGCGAGACAAACGAATATCACTAGCGATATTATTCCCGAAGATATGATTGTTTCAATTTTTCAATCATGGGTCTTTTACACACATTATGTGAACTTAAAATGCCCATTTCTTCAAAACCGAATTACCGACAAGTGCAGGGTTTTGCTATAGCCGGTCACATATGTCTGATTTAACTGGTAAAGTAAAGAATACGTTGAGTGAGACATACCCATGTTCCCATAATCTTTCTCGTGATAGTGTCATATCACTCCATTCTCTCCATATCATTCCATTCTCACTGTATGTACACAGATAAGGAACATTTTGTGCTGTATTGTCTAATTTTTGAACGAATACAATGTAATTTAATACATTTTGGCATGAACTACTTGTTTCCTTGGTACTAAATAGAATGATTGCTTTTGATCAAATTACACACACGCTTGTTCAGACAGTTACATGTATATGAATTTTGAACTCATGTGAGTAGTGTGTTTGTAGGTGTTGTGTGTGTTGTAAGTGAATCTCTTTTTTGTTGTTGAATTGTTGCAATCTATAGCACCTTTAGGGAAGGCTTAATTGCAGATATAGTATACACTCTTATGATATGGTATTCAGGATCTGTATTATAAGACACATTCCTTATACCCTATCCCACATTACCCTATCACCTGGGTTCATCCTTTCCCTTCACTAACACCTCAATAACACTGATAGGCCCGTAATAGGTTGTAGCCGCAAAGTTAAGTTAAGTATTTGGATCGTGACTAAGTCTGCAGACAATCTAGGGATGATCCCGTTGCTTAGCAACCCTCTGGTTTCAACTTAACGAGATTTGTCTGCATATCCTGTAGCCGAACGTCACTTGACGGCTGTGATCAGAGAGACAAGATCCCGCCTTACCTTGTACCTTTAAAGGGATCTAGTAACTTTGTTGACATGAAATGTGATGAATAGCTGATAAAATGTGTATTCTTGTGATCTGATATGTCCACTATAAAGTAATGTGTGAACATTTTATGTTGAATGGATGTTATATGGTCGAGAAATGAGCAAAAAATGCAAAGTGATATTTGCGGGCTCATTGCACTGACTTTGTACACCGGTAAAACTTTCCAGTGGATAATTAAAAATCAGAATCTGTTAATAGCTTATTAACTAAAGGGAAATTAAAACAAATCAGCATGCTGCTCTGGTTGGTTCCAATGATAGTTCAATCCAAGGGGGGGGGGGGGGGGGGGGAGTGGGGGTGGTCACCATGCTGCCCAGGGTGATTCCCATGATAGCTCAGTCCAGGAAAATCAGGTCCTTCCTGCCTCTTGATGGTGCTGCAAACCCTTGGAATGTAGTGATGATAAGTGGGGTACCAAGAACCCGATAGCTCACACAAGCACAAGGGCACGTGCGCACACGAATCACCCCTTTTGGGGGTGTATTTTATTTGATTTGCCATTGGTAGTTGGTTTCAATATAAATAAACAAATTATGAAATCATAGCTCACTTTATATAAATATTCTTATAATTGATAATCATTCTAAAACAATAATTGAAACGGAACAAAGAGAAAACAATGTTAAAGGGATAGTTTGGTTTTGGTATCGAGGGCGCTTCAAGAAATGATATTTTTGTGAGGTAAGGAAAAACTAAGTGTCAAATTTGAAAGAGCATACAAATTTAAAGATACATGTAGATTAAACTTTATATGATCGAAAATAGGTTCAGAAACAGCTGAAATTGCAATAAATATATCCGATCGGAATAAATGTGGAATCCCATATTTATTTGATGATTTAAGAAAAACATAATAAAATGTGTACACTTTTCAAAATTGTACAAAAGAGGTTTAAAATAGTTGTTGATGATCTCTCTGTTTCATCATTATTTTAACAAAACATCACATGCACAATTTTTCATAAAAAATGGTTCAAACCAATGCGTTTTTAGAGAGCACCCTCTTGTGTTTTAACGGCTCTTTTTGAATTGTAACAGGCTTTTTACTTAGTCGTTTGTGATGTTTTATACCTTTCGAGCATGGTGGAGTTATGGCTATTAGTTTGTAATGTTATGGTGCAGGTTTTGGTTACTACAATTCAGATTGACCAAAACTGTACTATTCCTTTAAATTGCACAATGCACAATACAGGTGACATTCGTGTAGGGGTCATACGCTGTAACATAAGGCAAAAAAAAAAAAAAACATGTTTAGCGTCCTGCTCTTTTGAAAAAAGGAAGGAGGAGGCCCTTTTTTTTTTTCTTTTTTTTTTTTTTAAATGGCCGACTTTTTTCAAAATGGCCGACTGACCCATTTATCCAAAATAACGAATGAGTCTATATTAAAAGTACGATCTTTTTCAAAATCATTTTTTTCCCCAAAAAAAATCACGAAATTTACATTTTTTTCGGATTTTTCACAAAAAAAAAAAAAAAAAAGAAAAAGCAGGCGGCCTCCAAAAAGGAAGCGGGCGGGGACGCTAAACATGTATATTTTTTTTTTTGCCTATTTAATTGGAAATGGAATTACACAAATAATACTGCTGAAAACTGCTCAATTAAATCTACTTGTAATAGCTGGGTGTAAAAGAATGAGTGTCAGTGAAGAAGCCTAGCTTTTGATCCTAGCAGAATCTGTGTTGGTGTAAACATGAAAAAATACAAACTTTAAATGATTAGATAATTGCTTTAGAAAGGGTCTGTGGTATTTGCTGCGAAATGTTTCTTGCAGGGAAATGCGAGTAACAAGTCAAGGACGCAGGTAGTTACTATTTTAGCAGATCCTGTTTCTCTGGAAGTTGCAATTTACATTCTGATTTATTGCCATGGACTGGTAACAATCCATGGGGTATATTGTGCTAGAAATTAACCTTTTTGCCTTGTGGCCCAGTCAGGCAAATACAAACAAGATTGTTCAACTTTGAGTGGCCTGAAACCTAAATCTGGTGGCCCCAAACAAAGAAAAACATTACAAATTCTGTTAAATTTGGTTGCCCAAACGGGCCAGCAGGCCTATGCTAACTTTGAGTACTGTATTGTATTATAACTTGAAATAATTCAATAATCGTGAAAAAAGGGTACCTGATATTTGCTATTGTTGCTTGCGAACATATCATGGGCTCTGTAGTACTGTACTAGGAAAGTATAAGACAATAATTGTATTAACTTGTTCAAGACTGGTCACGAAAATATTTGGGCTTGGGTCTATATGGAGAATACATGTTATATATAGCAAAATCAACCGTCCTGAATGGGTTAAAAAAGATACCTGATATTTGCGAATGTTGCTCTCTTAGAAGCCATGAGCTCTATTGTTTTACAATTTGAAATGATAAAACGGGTACCTGATGTTTGCGACTAATTGCTTGCAGCGAACCCCGAGTGCGAGGACGCAGGTAGTTAGCGTTCCGGAGGAGACCCCCTTCCGCTGGAAGCTGCACTTCCCGTGGCGGGTCTACATGGAGCTGCGGAGGGTGATGAGCCCCTGTCACATGATGGCCGGTATCAACGGTCGCAAGGACAAGGGCAAGAACAAGGACAATGAAAAGGCACAACAATCTATTTTTTAAAATTTGTTACTATTGCATCGTTGCAAGAAAAGCAAGAACAAAAAATGGATGCAATTGAATGGATAATTTATCAATTTTTGACTTGTCGATGCATTGCAAGAATCTATTGCCTCATTGCAAGATAACCAAACAAACAAATATGGCAGCAACTGAATGGATATATTTAATGTTTGACTTGTCCATCGATGCATTGCAAGAATAAATGAGCAATCTGGTCAGAGAAAAAAAGGATTTGATGCTTACAGCCTAATCATTACTTTGATGCAAGAAAAAAAAATAGCAAAAGCAAAATTTGAATGAAAACAAGATAACAGAATGAAAGCGTACCAGTCATTTGAATGTCTCCTTGTTTAATATACCCAACATGCTTGCCTTGTTTATAACACTGCCTCTACTTGCATATCCTTAATGTTTAATTTCTCCCATTTTTATTAAGATTTCCATGTTTTTGTTTATTAAAGGCATAAAGTTGTAGATACACACACATACAAAACAGATGAATACTTCTAAATCTTTGAATACAAAGTTTATTTTGATTTGCCATAATACTGTTCATTGACATGCAATGAAACTTTGGGGTTTTCTTTTGATATATAGTTTCACATACAACATTTGCACCAATTCCAGCCCAAATACGTGACTTTGTTTGTTTATTAGTTTCAACCTTAATAAGATTCATAGAGAGACAAATACGATTTTAATGTTTTCTGGATAGGATCATTTGGGATCATTAGTGAAGCAAAAAATGACAGATAACAATAACTGATCATACGTTACATAGAATAGAACAAAGGAGAAAATTAACATATTTACAAAGATAATAGGTAATACATCAGATATCAGCAATTTACAAACAGCAATCAATAAATGATGAATACTATTACGGATGACAACAAATTATTCAACAAAGAAATACAATCTTTCTGAAACCTAGACCAAGAGATGACAAGGAGACTTCAAATGACTGGTTAATATATCATTTTGTTTATTTTTGGCTGCCAATCTGCCATGCTTTTCAAATTATTTTCTTTTCTTTTGGCATGGCATCTTGTGCATCTTGTCTTGTCCTTGTTTGATACCCAGAAGTTCTCCTGCTTAAGGTGTTGTCACATATCACCGGATAGCCCGACGAATAGAAAATTTGCAAAATACAATTTTCCGGAAGAGTGAAAGTCGTCTTCATTGCTTCATGCACAAAACATTCCGCTGGATAGAACAACGTTCGTCGCCTGACAAGAAATGCATACAAACGGAGACGATCGGATTGAAAATGTTGCTCTCCGTCAGGCATCCGTTTATGCTATCCGGTGATATGTGACCGGGCCTTAAGGACCATACTATCTGCGTTCAAAAGTTTGCAACAAAGGCCCTGGTCACAATAAAAACTCACAATGATTTTGTTGTACGAAATGGACATTTTCTGTCGTAGTTAAAGTTTGTACAACTGTCGTGGAAGTGATCTAGTCAGAATGAAATTTTAGATGCTTTCACTACAGGAACAGGCAGAGATGTTGGAAACTTTCATGGTAATCTAGTGAGTAACTTGCGAGCATCGTGCAAAGTCGTTGATTTTCGTACAAATTTCTTGCGATTATTTCATTGCAATCTCACAAATGACGTGCGATTGTCGTGAGATTGTTGCAAGAAATTACACAAAACTTGTTGGCATTCACAACATGTCAATTTTTGTACGAATGTTGTGTGAATGTTGTTCGTTTGTCCTATGTTATCACGACACCAGTAAGACAACAGTTTTGTGAATCTGTCGTGGCATAAAATTGGATAGTCCGAATTTCAAGCCACGACAGATTTGTTGTCACATGACTCCCATTTATTTATTTTTTAAATTTCAGAATCTCAAACAGAAGGGGTTAAATAACCATTCATTTTGATCCTCTAGTAAAAAATTGGAGATTGCCATATTAATTTCAGCAAAATAATAAGGACTATATATAGTATTTTTGTGCAAAATGTTCGCTTGTAGCAAAATATTGTGAACAAATTAACGTGTGAAGGACTTTACAGAAACAATGTATTTTAAATGACAATGTTCAAACTATTCATGAATTACATGCACCCCCAAAACATGCATTGACATTGTATAATTTTCCCTGCAAGCTAGTGCCAAAGATGAAATCTTCAAAAGTTGTTGTTAATTATTGATTGTGTGGGAGGAGAACGGATTTAGAACAGAAAGAGGGAGGCCTCGATCACTTCAGAACAAAGGAAACAAGTGCTCGAATACATTATGTTTATCATTTGTTTCCCTGCGTTTTCCTTTGAAATGTACCTTTCAAAACTGCTCGAAGAGATTTATATTCCCCTCCCCCTCCCTCTTTGTTCTAATGTGTAGTTACATTCATGTAATGCACTGCCAGAAGTTTGTTGTGTCAGCTGCCGTACATTGTCTAATCTCATTGTAGAAACAATGCGGGACAAATGTGACCGGCTATAGCAAAACCCGGCACTTGTCTGTAGTTCATATTTTGAAGAAATTGTCATTTTAAGTTCACACAATGTGTGTAAAAGACCTATGAATTGAAACAATCATATCTTCGCCAATTATTGACCAATTAGTTAGAACAAAGCATCAAATGAAAGCTTGTGATGAGGCCTTTGTAATGGTTTGAAAATCTACATTTTGATTTTTACCGACGAGTGCCGGGTCTTGCTATAGCCGGTCACAAATTTGTACATCGTGGGTTGAGGAAGAGAAGGGCACTAAGTCACTTTTTGTACTTTTGAGATAATCATGATTACAGTTTGAGAGGCTGGTATTCACTGCAAAATGTAGCACTTTTTAATCTTTATTTAATATTCCCCAAATTAGAAATGATTATTATCTGATAATTTGTCATCACCTACATAGATTATGCTCTGACGTTCAAGATGGTATGCATATAACTTATTTTAGCCAAAATCAATACCTTTCTCACTCTAACTCAATGACATGTTGTTCTAAAAATAAGCACATTGTCTTAATATCATGGGAAAGTTCAGGATTTTCAGTTATTTCAAACATTTTTAGAGATATACATCATACATTGTACATTGTAATCTCTATATACACTACATGTATGTATATCTCAAATCTCTGTGTCCTCTTAATCCATGTTGCGCTCTAAATCCCAATCACGGTACAAATGTTTGATGAGTCAATCACCCATATGTTTATATGCACTGTGAGCTGCGTTTATTTATGCGATAATACGCTCATTGTAGATATTACGCGAGCGATTACTGTACAGGATCCCATGCGCGCATGCATGCATTGCATTAAATTGAAGTTAATGGAAGCTTTTAGAACCACTATACATCTACGGACGTAACCGATACTGTGCGAGGGTGCAGATTTACCCTCTCGCCAAAACTGATCGCTAAGTTCCGCTAACTTAAGTTTTTACCGATCTAAAGTGTGATTTCTATGGCGTCGCGGAGTGGCACTTGGCCCCTAGTTCTTTACACTGCTGTCATTTTCCAAAACTGCTTTTATATGAGAGAATGGTGTCTATAGTTTGATAATGGTATGCATGACTGTCTTTGTCTTTTAATTGAATGTTGTGTTTGTAAAGAAAATGAAAATAAAATGGATGCAATGCTAGTGCATGGAGGTACAGAACTAACTTTTTGTTAATGTACAGATAACAGATAACTCCTTTTGTGTTGTGGTGTATTTTGAAGATATGATAATTTCGGACTTATTTAGAACCACTACGCATGGCAAATAATAAATAGCTGTGATGTCACACTTGGGTGTACCGAACAATTAAGCCAGACATTGTGGTTTAGCAGTTGCTAAGAAGGCAATCGTCCAGCTCAAACCCACTAGCGAATACCTTAACCAAAGGAAAGTTGTTTCTAAAGAAAGTCTATTAATATGTCGTGACAAAGGAGTGTGATGTCATTACTTTGTATATGTGGTTAGATGTTGCTTGTAAGTATATCGGTGTTCATGGTGATGTAGATATATACAGTTTGGTTTGCGGTTGCACCATGTAAGAAGGGAGGATTGGAGGAGAGTCCTGAGAAGAACTGTTGGTATTCTTTCTCGAGTATTATGTCCTAAAAAGGAATGTGGTAGTCCTGGAAAGGACTGTTGTTATTCTTTCTTGAGCTTGTACATTTTAGTTCTAGAGAGGACTGTACAGCGCCGGTATGTGTTATAGCAGGGAAAAAATTAATATTTTTATTTCGGGGGCTCCCTATCTAATTTTATGGAAGTTTTGGGGGGCTACTTTCAACTTTCGGGGACTACTTTTTATCATTTAAGGGGCTACAAATTTCTGGGGCTCGTTTTTTTTTCGAATTTCAGGGACTTCTATTTAGCTGTATAATGCTGTAAGTGATCATCGGATCGGCATTCGATCACGATCTGATCATGCAGAAAAATCGGGGGTGGGGGGGAAAAAAAACTTTTTTTTTTCATGGGCTCTTTTTGGCATTTCGGGGGCGTACATGTATTGTCCCCATGTATTTTTTCCTCTGTGTTATAGTAAGGGAGAGGATGGGTTGTACTCATCCTCAAACCCAGTCTCGAATAACAACCGCAAACAAACTGTATAAATATGTGGATGTACTGCAACTGACTTCTATGTAGTTTTATGTATAAGGTACATGTACGTAGCAAATACAAAAAAAGACAATCAATCACATGACATGACAAGACAAGATCACATGTTTAGGGAATCAGAGAATCTGAACAATTTCTCAGAATTACCAAATTTTAATTCCCATTGATCACCTGAATATATTTCCAGGGGGAGGAGACAAGTGCCCTCAAAAACCACTTGGCTGTGCCAGCGAAGGTAGGTAATAGCCAAGACTGGCTTGTCAGTGCCATGCACCGACTATCTTGCATCCTGTTGCCTTGGAAACCGGTTTCTCCGTCATTTCCTTATGCCCCTTGCAAGCCCCCTCCCCTCTCCCCCCTCCCCTCTCCTTCCCCCTACCCGACTCATACTCCCACTAGAATTAGTTTCTAGAGTCTAGATGATTCATGGATTAGTGATACCCAGTAGGAAAAAAAAGTCAATATTTTTGTTTGTTTTCGGAATGGCATGATAATGTTTAATTTCCTACGGTACATAGAACATTATAAGAAGTTATTGCGATGTGTAGTTTTTACAGAAATTTCCCTGCCCTTTCTCCGACATACCCCGTTTGCTGCGTACGTTGTACGTTTTCCTGCTTGGGGTATAGTTATTCCCAGAGACTGGAAACATGTAGTGCTCCAGTAGGCATGTGCAAACACATAGACCGGTATTCTACTAAATTTAACCACTTAGGCTGGACTAAGTTCATAACCTTGGACTAACTAATCGACACTTTAATAGTCCACACCTCAGATTAGTTGAACCTGCAAACTTATCTCTTTAGGCTGGCTTAAAGTCATAAACAGGCCTACCAGAATACAAAATTTTAGTCCGGACTAATTAAATCATCAACTTAGTCAGGGATTAGTCGACACTTAGTTAGCACTTCAGGCCAGACTAATTTACATGTAGTAGAATACTGGCCATATAGTTTGAATGTAAATATACAGACTAGGTACATGTTTATGAATGTGACAAAACATATAAACATGTACTGTGTTGTGATTTTCTTTTAAATAGTGGCATGATATATTTAGAACTTGTTCAGAAAGTAGTGCATCTCAGTTCCTAATAGATTGTAGGCAGATGAGTTGAATGATAAGTACTCAAGGGGATAATACTTTGTAGAGGTGGTGGAGTGGGGGGGGGGGGGGGGGAGGGGGTGTGGTGCATCAATATGAGAAAGGTGAAACCATGGACCCTACTAGTAGTCCATGGTGAAACTAATTGTGACCGGCTACAGCGAAACCAACCACTTGTTGGCAAAAATCAAATTTGAGATTTATATACCATTTGAAAGGGCTATTCACCCGCTTTAATTTGATACGTATTCCAATTAAGTTGGATAATAATTGGCAGGAGTTATTATCATTTTTATATCTCATAATGCGTTAAGTTGAAACTGAGATATCGAAGATGCAATTATGACAATTACTATTAAAACCATGCAAAATTGATTTACAAAATAATTAATAACTTTGCACTGGATTAATATTTGAAGTTTTTTTTCAAGTATTTTTAAAGATTTATTTTGCATTAAAAAGAGCAAACATTTATCTTGCCAGAACTAAAAATCTTCATTTTGACCCTGGGACCAATTTTCAACTTTGGAAGCCCATAACTGCAAAACATAATTACCGACAAGTCGTGGGTCTTGCAGTAGCCGGTCACAATTAGCCTTGCCAATTAATTGCATGTTTGATTAAAGGCAGAAGATAATGTGCGCAACCACGCTTCTTTGTTTTAATGACGACAACATAACTCCTGGTATTCCAAAGCGGTCTCCCATCCAAATTCTAAGCAGAGTCTGCTTAATTTCAGTGATCAGATGAGAAACCGTGTATTATGTAAGGTATTAGTCGTACACTGTACACGAAAGACAAACTTTGACACACACACTTGGTCTGAGTGGCCGTACAGTTTAATATATGCATTTTGTTATTTATGTGCATCATGATTCCATTTTGTAAGACAGTTGTGCATTTTGCATGCATTTGTTAAGTATACAAAAATGAGTCCATTCATGTTCTATGCCGTACTTCAGTTGAATGCAAGAAATCATAAAACAAAAGTGAAATCCAGAAAAAATTAAGAAAAACAGAGAAAAGTTTACTCCTCCATGAATTAGCCCATGAGTCGACATTGACCATGTAAATTCTTAGCCTCAGATGGAAATTTGATTTCATTTTAACCTGTTCCCTACTAGATATTTGAAATCCCCATAGAGCAGGGCCTACCAGCTTCCTGTAGACGGTGGATTAAACCAATGCTCAAAATGAGCACAGCTAGGCCAAATGACTGGCCCAGGAGCACTAGAAGTTTAGCTTTATACGGCCACCTACGGCCATTAATCAATGCTAAATTCCACTTGATTTTACCTGGACGATTGGGCCACAATTAGACAAGAAAGTTAAGCTCTAGCATCCCCTTCTTAAATCTAAGTGTGTCATAAGATAGCGGGTAGCTTGTGGCTTGTTAGCGGCAAGCTTAATAGGCGATCTCTGCTCAAATTAAGCTTGTGGACTATTCCTGCACGCTAACTGACACACTTAAAAACTGCTACACACAATTTCAGCAAACCCCTAGAGAAATCTTAAGTGTGCCGCAAGCCAGCAACTAGCTTGCGGACTAGCTAGTGACTAGCTAGCTAGCGGCAAGCTTAATAGGCGATCTTTGATGAAATTGATATGTGCAGCATATTTTAACCGTGCAGATAAATGTTCGCTTAGCGGCAAGCTAGTCGCTGGCTTGCAACACACTGTAGGGGAAGATTGCCTATTAAGCTTGCCACTAGCTAGCCGCAAGCTAGCCGCTAGCTTGAGACTCACATACAAACATGTATATCTCTGTAGGGGATACAACACATTATACTAATGCTCTGCTCTATGTCTGCATCATAAACTGTTACAGCCAGGTCAGGCCGCGAGTGAGAGTGACAGTGATGAGGAGGTCAGCGGGAGGTCGTCGCCACGGCCACAGACCCACTCCACAGCCTCCATGGAGAGAACGGCTCAGCGGCTCTTCCCAGGAAGGAACATAATTCATGCCGGTTGGTGCGTCAAGCAAGGAGCAGTTGTAAGTAGTTCACACCCTCCCCAACAGCATTGATCACTACAAAGCACAACTCCCTCCCCCCCCCCCGAAAGTCTTGTGTTCATTATGCTATGATGATATGTTAACTATTATAATAGTTCATGCTGGTCGGTGCGTCAGGCAAGGAGCAGTTGTAAGTAGCCCCCCCCCCAAAAAAAAATAAATAAATAAAAAATATAAATAAATAAAAATAAATAAATGAATAAATAAATAGATAAATAAATGTGTTCATTATGCCATAATGTTATTTTGAATAGTCATAATCCATGTCGGTTGTTGTGCCAAGGAAGGGGCAGTACTTTAAGATTCGATTTGAAAGTGTCTATAGACGGTTCCCGACCGTAGTCAAGGGTATCCGAGTTTGGATACTCAATCGTCCATAGTATTCGGATACTTCACCGAACAATCGTGATAAAGTTGCACATTGATTTTCTCTGTTTTCACTATGTAAACTGTATTCTTTTTCTATGAAATTCTCACATATCAATTCATCCTCAAGAATCTGGCAATGAAATTGGTTTATAATTGAAGTCTCAAACATTACTTCTGGGGGAAAATATAAAGTTAATGGATCACTTTAACTAAGATGAAAGAAGTGACCGAGTAATTTGATATATATATAATTACTAATCTATTATTAGGTTTGTTTTCATTTTCATTGATTCATTACTTTCATTTTATTTGTTTGTTTTTCTATTTTGTCATTACCAGAGGAAAAGCTGGAAAAGGAGGTACTTCATTTTGGACGATCAAGGAATATCATATTACAAATCAGATCAGGTATGCATTATATGTTGCAGCACTTTCACCAGGCTTTATCTGTTGTTGTATGACATCATGCTGTTGAAACAGAAACATATAGGAATGGAGCTCTAGACAATACTCACCAGGTATGCATTATGTTGCAGCACTTTCATCAAGCTTTATCTGTTGTATGACATCATAATGTTGAAACAGAAACAAATAGGAATGGAGCTCTAGACAATACACACCAGGGCGTGTATCACACAAATCCTAAGTTGAACTTATTTCTAAGTTGGACCTAACTATTATGGAAAGCCGTTAGTTTCTTTGTAAAATTGTGGAAACAGTTCTTTTGAAAAGGCATAAAGTTTGTTTAAATAAGTTATATTTGTTATTATCAAGGAGCCTCTCAAGAAAATAATTCATATATTTTTTTGTTGGAAGTCTCAAATACTTTTTTTTTTTTTTTTAAATATGTTTTATTCCAAGACTACAAGACTACGGCTTTCCATAATTGTTAGGTCCAAATTAGAGTTAAGTTCAACTTAGAATCTTTTTGAAACACACCCCTTATCTTGAATTTCACTTCTGCATTAAAATTGCTACCAGCATAAGGGCTCAATACAATATAAATACACTCAATAAATTTAAATGTATGTGTATATTTTGGTATATTAACTCCAAAGTATGCACTATTTGTATACAGTAATGTAAACATATATAGAGGATAAACATTAAGCAAGGCCAAATTTGGTTGGGTCTCTGAGAAGGTTCAATAGACCTTTTCTACTGAATATCATGTGACCTGAATTAAAACAATCACAACTCGAGAACATTCTAAGGTGTTACAGTATATAATAACTCCAAATTATGCACTATTTGTATAATGTAAACATACATAAGGATAAACATTATAAGCGAAGCCAAATTTTTAAATGAAATATGATTTTGATATATAACTGCATATTGCTTCAGGTATTTATAATAGGGTTTTTTCATACTTGTAAACATCGGATAAAATGCATGTTTAAATGTATTTGATGCCATTTAATAGAAGTTTTGACTGAACAATGGAAACTGCCACATAAAACATCATTTGATTGGCACTAACAAAAGCGGTTTACATACTCACTGACATAGCAGATTCCATAACAGGGGTTACAAAACCCACTTCTGTTAGTGCACGCTCAGATGCGCTCGGAGGACGTTTCATGCGGCACCGTTGGAAAACATGGCAGCCTCCAGTGTTCCGTCTAAACAGTTGATAATATTGCTTATTTCCATATTATTAGTGATACCCAAGAGGAAATTGAAGTGACAAGAATTATGCACTTATCAGTAACATTAAGCAAAAATTTCAGCATTTCATTTCCCTTTAAACACTTGCTATCTCATGTCGCTCTTGAACAGGATAAACTACACATCAGGATGATTCCTATCAGAGAAATCCAGTCTTGCAAAGTTGCAGATCATGGGTAAGTAATTTGCGTTCGATGGTATTGAAGTGTCGGAATTGATTGGAGAATTGTATTTAATAAGTGTATAGCAAGCCTCCACACTAACTTTTTTTCCTGTACGGGCGCTTTTGGGCAAGTGAAATCATAAATATTTACATTTTACTTGCCCCAATATAAAATGTGCTTGCCCTATGCTAGATGAGATTTATGATATGAAATGAAATGAATTTACATTGTTCTCTTGTAGTTGGAACAAATATTTAGTTGCCCGATTGGGCAAGCACACTAGACAATTTATAAAAATCTTACTTGCCTGACAGACATCAATTTTACTTGCCCTGGGCAAGCGGGCAAGTGCTAGTGTCGAGCCATATGTGTTTAGGTTCATTTGTCCAAGTTTCTTCACTGTGTTGTTTCCGGTTGTCGGCAGCGCTTCAAATACCCTGCCATCTGTAGACCATGCCGCTGCTACCTTCTTTTCTTTGAATGCTTCTTGGAGTAGAGCACAGCTTTTGGGGGTCAGGTCCTCTTGGATTGTGATACCTGTTGTCTTGAGTTTTCGCCGGTCCATCAGGAGCTCCTGTCTTTTTTGATGTGCTTTCAGCTGAACTATAATCAGTCGTTCACCTTTCTGTTTGTGGGGTTGAGTTCCCTGACCCGATGACTGGAACGATGTTGTCACGTTGTCAGAAATGCCACTTCGACAACTACATCATCAGCTGATTCATTGTTTGATTCTTTGATTACGAAGATTCGTATGGAATCCCTCCTGGAGTACTGCTCCAAGCTGTTAATCTCATTTTCAAGCTCTTGAATGAGGTTGGCCTTTTCTTTGAGTTTTTTTCTCTGTAGGTTTCCGATGTGTACTTGTTGCTCCTTCAATACGTTATCAGCATCGAGGATCGATGCCTCAGCTTTCTCCACTGTGCTGGTGTATTCCTGGATTGTGCTGGACAGCTCGTCGTAGATCTTACTGACTCATGCATCCGTTTTTTTGTCCCTTCTTCTCAAGTTTTTCTAATCTCTGAGAGGTCTCCTCCAACTCTTGTTGGACGATTTCAGACAGAGCCTGTCTTTGTTGACAATTAGTTCCTTCACAATCAGAGTTATCTGTTTGTTGTGAGGTGCCATGTTGCATAATCGGTAGTACTAAGGACTGTAGTATGCACTTTTGTTCACCATGATTGTTGACAGTGCCATTGACCTATTTGCGTGCCCGTACGCTGTGGTTCTGCGTTGATCCCAAACCGAACAGTCTAACAGCGATCAAGATACAAACATTTGACTATGTGGGACTATGAAAAACAACGATCGATGAGAAACTTGCAACTTGCAAGCCATGAACAAAAACTGCATCAAATGTCATTTCCAGAAACATAGGCTTTTAATATGCAACATCAATATAACTTACATGATTGAGTGAAACTCAGTTTCACGTCCAACTTTAATAGAAGTATCAATCAAAATTATTTCCCGTTGATTTCCAAGCCACAGAACTCATTAATTCCACCCTCTTGCTCTCTCACTCTCTCTCTCTCTAGCCCCAACATCCTGAGGGACAACCTTTTTGAGATTGTTAGTGCTGTAAGAACATTCTATGTACAGGTATGTATAAAACAGACAATACGGTAAAAGAACAAACCAAAATACACAGTGCTGTGAAAATAATCTCTAATATCTAAGTTTGTTTTATTTGCATAATAGCGCTTTATAGGGATAATACAGTTTTGGTCTGAAAACAGAGTTTTAGTAACTAAAACTTATAAATTATCCTTAAAAACTATAATTCAGTGATGTTTATGATTCTCTAGAGGACATGCATTTGTGGATACAGTCAATATTTATATAATATTTATGATTATTTTGAACGCTAGGCCTATTCTCTAGAGGACATGCATTTGTGGATACAGTCAATATTAATATAATATTTATGATTATTTTGAATGCTAGGCCTATTCTCCAGAGGACATGCATTTGTGGATACAGTCAATATTAATATAATATTTCTGATTATTTTGAATGCTAGGCCTATTCTCCAGAGGACGTGCATTTGTAGATATAGTCAATATTTATATAATATTTATGATTTTTTTTAATGCTAGGCCTATTCTCCAGAGGACATGCATTTGTGGATACAGTCTGTCATGAGTGCCATTGCATCAGGATCCAAGAAGAAGGGACTGGATCAAAGTGTGAGTATTAAAACATTTACCCAAAGGCCCAAATTCTCATCAGTGGCCTAACTTTATTCCAGGTTTAACTTTGTTTAAAGGACCAAAATAACGGCTAACGATTTTTATCATTTAACAATTATGGAAAGCCATTAGTTTCTTTGTAAAATTGTTAAACAAGTTCTTTAAACAGGCCTACAAGTTTGATACAAATCATTAACAGTTGCTTTCATTAAAGAGGCTTAAAGTTATTGATGTGAAATTTTGTGGAAAGTTTCAAATATTCGCATTTGGGTTCTTGAACATGTTTATTAAATTCCGAAGCTACAAACGGCTTTCCATGATTTTGAAGTCCAACTTTTTAAGTGTTAAGTTCGACTTGGGACAGTGCAGGAATTTATTTTTTATTTTAGGGGGCTACTTTTCCAATCTGATGGATATACAGACATTTTTCACATAATACCCTATGGTAATTTTAGGGGCTATCTACTGATTTCAGGGGGTATTTTGAAAATTAGGGGCCAAATTTGCCCTCAGCCCCCGTATATTTCCTACCCTGACTTCGGATCTTTGTGAAACACCCCCCTTATTATCATCAATGGATATCCCTCTCTACTGATTGGCATTCAGACAAAGGAGCCATTGTCATATTCCTGTGAATCGGTTTACTAAAAGAAAGCAGTCGCTTGTATTATTATTATGTCCTTTTGATCCTGATATACCTGGATACAAAGGACACAAATGCGGTCCTACTAATTAGCGCGAACAAATGTGAACAAGTGCGAACAAGCACGAATAAGCCAACAATATAAAAATACATATCGATGGAATAAGTGGGAACAAATTTACTGCGAACAAGCACGAACGGGATTTACTGCGAACAAGCACGAACGGGATTTACTGCGAACAAGTGCGAACCGGATTTATATATACTGCGAACAAGTGCATACAAACAGGAAATTTGTTTGTAGTAAATCGCTTGTTTGCACTTGTTCGCGCTTGTTCACACTAATTAGTAGGACCCCACAAATGTATTAGGAATACAGTCAAACCTTTCTGGAGTATTGACAGTAAACAGACATCACCCAAATAGCCAGGATGTTGTTTGTTGGTCAGGTCTTGGGGTTCGTTTTGGGATGTGTTTTAGGAATACTGTTTTGCTAATAACAACATTTAAGGGACATTCCAGACCGGATAATTTGTATTATCTAACATAATAAGAAGAATGAGACGAATAATCTACATATAATAATAATATTATATTAATTAACATATAATAATATGTGACTAGGTGACTTTTACAATTTAAAAATAAAAAAATTAAAAAATTCAGAACGTGGTTGACCCCAAGTATAACATTAACAAGTCTATTATATTTGTTTGTTATGGCTAGTAAAATTTGGCACTGATGACTGAGTTTAAAAAGGACTAAAAATCTTGTTGATGGCCTACCTAGGCAAAGTGGTCCAGGCTAATTTTGAATCCCTAAATATAGAACAATTATAAATATTGTTCATTTTTCGATGATGTGAATTGCTTTTCAGTGGCCCCTACCCATGTTGAACGAGGATGAAGATGATTGCATTGAAGATGATGATGTGTTTTAGACACATGTTGGGTAATCATTTGTTTTTCCAAACAAAAAAATGAAGCTATTTGATTTGATTTTGAAATAATAAAACACATAATTATTATTTTAAAAATTTTAAAATGAATCTGCACTTTGTGTATTTAAAACAAGACTCTGCTCCATGGGCGGTATTCTACTAAATTTATCAACTTAGGCTGGGACTAAGTTGATAACCTTGGACTAACTAATCCACATTTTAGTCCACACCTCAGATTAGTTAAACCTGCAAACTTATCACTTTAGGCTGGCTAATAAAGTCATAAACGGGCCAACCAGAACCAGGCTTGACCAGAACACACAATTTCAGTCCGGACAAAAGATATCAACTTAGTCGGGGGTTTGACGACACTTAGTTAGCACTTTAGGCCGGACTAATTTAGTAGAATACCGGCCTTTGTGGTTTAAAACAAAATCTGTGCCCATATTACCATTCAAGACCCATACAGACTGTACACGCTTACATTTGCCTGCACCTGTGCTAAATTAACCCATTGCGGGAACGTAATGGGTGCTGTTTATTATTAAAAACTCTTTGGGAATGGTAATATCTAGTAGGGAACAAGTTAAAGAACAGTCTGGTTGAACTGATTGAAGGGGCACCTGATATATTGGGGTGGACCACCTTATGTATCTTTTTTCCCCCACAGATTTTGCCCTTTGTGTTTTGTTATTGCGTTTTTTGGGTTAAATTATTGGGGGGGGGGGGGGTCACCGGTTTGATTTCATGTTGCCCAGGGGGTGGTAGGGGTGTGCACGCCTATATTTTTTTTGTTTAATTGTATACCCCTTGCAGTAGCGTGGCCAGACTGATTGGGGGGGGGGGGGGGGGGATGCACACTTTATGTATTGTTTTTCTCAAATTATTGGGGGGGGGGAGGGGGGGCACATGCCCCCAAGCTACAACACTGCCCCCTTGCATCCCTCCTATAGCAACAGTGCTGGTCTGATGGGATACAAAATGTCTCCTTGACACTTCTACAAGCATATATTTCTTTATCGTTAATGAATGGTACTTGATATAAAGCACACCTGTAAAATATGTTAACGTGTAGGAACAAGTTTTGGAGGATTTCATATTGATTTGACGGAACTTGTGCTATATAAGTAGCTACCATTATTATTATTATTATTATTTAGAGCTTTGCAGTATTATTCTCTTTTACTTTTTAAAGAAATACAAAGGTAGTGTACTCTAGCACTGACTTTTAATTAGCACAAATAATAAACATTTCCAGGCCAATTCTAAGAAAGTACCAGTAATAGTTTTAACTGTTTTTTTCTATCTCAAATGCTGCACCGGCTAGCCACTTTTACCTGCATATGTTTTTGTTACCCTAATTAATTTCATTTGATAAGCAAACTCTGGCAATATAATGTAGATCAACCGTATTATTTCTGTCAAATTTAATGGCATTTTATTTCCAATTTGTTATTGACATTTGAAAAAAAGGAATTGTTTTGCAGTAGTAATGTTTGTTCATGCCACCTCTACGGTACAGTGTGAGAAGTAGAATTTCTTTGAGACATGAATTACCTGAAAAGCATAATTTACTGTCAATCATCATAGATAACAGATGAAATTTTTATGCACAGCAAAAATTCTTTAAATAATCAAATTATTGATAATTAACCAGACTGTTTTATACGGAAATCATTTAAAAGATATCTCATAGAGAATTATTAGGCATAAAACCCTGTAAATATATATTTGAATAATCACTTTTGTAAATATTATAAATACGTTGTAAATTGCCCCCACAATTTGAAATCTACATGTAGTTTTAATAATTGTAAAAAATTGTAAAATTGTAAAATAATTGTAAAAAGGACTGGCCTCGACTAACAATGAATCATATCAATTTTTATTTTCACATTCTGATTTATGTTTTATTGTAAACGATATTGTTAATAGTAAATATATAATCCATTGCGGATATAGTATCGGAAATAATATCGCTAATGATATTCGTTTGTCTCGCAATGTATGGTCAAACTAGGAATCTAAACGATCATGACGTTTCGTATGCTACTGCAATACTTTGTCAAATGATAATATCGAATGTAGACACTCGGCTTTTATGCTCTACCGTGGCTCCCAACATCACAATCTCGCATGAGCGATTGCGTTCCTGATAGGTCAACAACGGAACACGCCAATTGGCCGGTGCACACGGGCACACAACCAATCAACGGGACACTGGATCGGCCCGCCTAATGAACCAGCGTACGCTACGTCGTCACGACACTACCCCGACCAACCGGCCCCCAACGGTTGATGCCAAACCCACGGTAGAAATCCAGTGTCCCGTTGATTGGTTGTGTGCCCGTGTGCACCGGCCAATTGGCGTGTTCCGTTGTTGACCTATCAGGAACGCAATCGCTCATGCGAGATTGTGATGTTGGGAGCCACGGTAGAGCATAAAAGCCGAGTGTCTACATTCGATATTATCATTTGACAAAGTATTGCAGTAGCGTACGAAACGTCATGATCGTTTAGATTCCTAGTTTGACCATACATTGCGAGACAAACGAATATCATTAGCGATATTATTTCCGAAACGATATTGTTGTTTGGTAACTAAATTTCATTTCATTTCATTTCATTTCACAATGCACACACAAATATAAATACCATGTTGTACTTGACAAATCTTTTGCTGCTGCCCATTATATTGCAACTATAAACAAAACAACACACGATGCAATGCAGCTTGAAATGAAACTATAAAAGATATGTGGGCAGACGCAGACAGATCTCTTTCACTTTGAAATTTCACTTTGAAATACAAAATCTGTTGACCGGGGTAATAATAATAGCGGTTAGAGGACTGTTGCAATTTCCACTCTTTAAATATATATTATTATTATTAATTATTATTATTATTATTATTATTATTACTATTACTATTACTATTACTATTACTATTACTATTACTATATACTACTATATTAGTACTATATTAGTATTCTTATTATTTTTATGCCTCCGCCAACGAAGTGGCCGGAGGCATTATGTTTTCGGGTTGTCCGTCCGTCCGTCCGTACGTACGTCCGTCCGTCCGTCCGTACGTACGTCCCGTTTTCGTTCTCGCGATATCTCAAGAACCAGTTGACGGATCAATTTCAAACTTGGTATGAGTGTACATATTGGGGTGACAATGATCTGATTAGATTTTAGGGGTCATGAGGTCAAAGGTCAAGGTCACAGGACTCAATATATATGCAAAAATGCCTCGTTCTCGCTTTATCTCAAGAACTGGTTGATGGATCAAATTCAAACTTGGTATTAGTGTAGATCTTGGGGTGGCAATGATCTGATCAGATTTTGGGGTTCATTAGGTCAAAGGTCAAGGTCACAGGACTCAATGTATGTGCAAAAATGCCTCGTTCTTGCGATATCTCAAGAACCGGTTGACGGATCAATTTCAAACTTGGTGTGAGTGTACATATTGGGGTGCCACTGATCTGAGTAGATTTGGGGGGTCATGAGGTCAAAGGTTAAGGTCACAGGACTCAATATGTATGCGAAAATGGCTTGTAATGGCAAAATTTCAAGAACTGAATGTCAGATTTCAATCAAACTCGGTACCTGAATGTATCATAAAGAGTCAACGTAGCCGTAAAATGTTGGAGTCATGAGGTTGAGGTCAAGGTCACGGGACTCATTATACATGCATGCAAAAAAGCTTGTAATGCCAAAATCTCAAGAACTAAATGTCAGATTTCAATCAAACTTGGAACCTGACTGTTTTTTAGGGAACCATCAAAGATTGGGGTCATATGGTCAAGGTCACAGGACTCAAAATAAATGAAAAAAAAAAAAAAATTAAATCAGTGCATGTTAATTGGGCTTGATATTAAAATCGCGTGATAGCGGAGGCATAATTTTCGATTGCGCGCAATCGAAGATCCATCTAGTTATTATTATATTATTCTTTTCACCTGAAGTAATTAATGATATATCTGTGTGATTGATTGCCTCCATGCAGTGATGGATGTGGACATTGTATATGGTCTACCACAAGTCTCTGTACAGATATGTAGGTAAGTTTGAACAATTTTTGTGATTTTGTTTGAGCAATGCGTGGTCAACTCTCCATGACACTGTATGACTCTTTTCTTCTGAGTCTTGTGTATCTTTTGATTAAAGACTATCTGTGACCTTACACCACAAAACGACCACTAAGTCAAGAAATGATTTTGCTGATTTTGACATGACATTAAAGTTGAGGTCCTAACCTTTATAAATGGTATTATTAATTTGTCATATTTGGACAGAGCAAACCCTCTCAAAATGAGCGCCAAAGATTTGGAACATGGCTGAAGCAGTTTTAGAATAAGGGAGAAAACGGGCCGCTCCAAAGATCGGCGTCCATTCAAACGCTGTAGTCTGATCATTTTTATTCAATGATAAATTATATTTAAACATTATTTCTGATGCTCAACGACATATGCTCATAGATAAACTAATAAAAACAATCATGATTAAATGGTTAATTGTGATTTTTTTTGTACCGATTCAAATAAAATTATCAAATGGCCTTCCATAAATCAGAAACAAAAATCACTTCAATCTAGCCCATTGGGATATTTTTGTAATAATACAACTTTGTTTTTTTCTCCTTGCAATTGCAGATGATGTGAATATAAATCAACAGCTCACAGCACCAGGGATGACGTTCTGGGCTGACCAAGGGACTCAAAACTGACCCAGGGACTCAAAACTGATGCAGGGGCTCAAAGCTGACCAAGCCCAATTCCTGACACGATCCATTCAAGTCATTGGCTCTTTCTTACTCATCAAGCTCGATAATAAATTTAAAACATTTATTATGCTCCACAACACCACCATGGTTGACAGGTCAAATGTCAACTAGGGTCAAATGTCAAAGGTCAAGATCCTTTTGATTGACTTATATCTGACAATAAACAAGGTATATGTATCTTGAAGAGCCATGAACTGATACGATTGTACATGTCTTCCAAAACAAAGAAGAAGCCAATATGTTGCCATTATTTGTGTTATTTTATAAGAAATCCAGGTTTGCTGTGAATGACATCTAACTCCAACTTACCAACTCTTCTGTGAAAATTAGAAGCCAATTTTGACATCCATTCCTTATCATTTGAGTAGAAAAGGGCCCTTAGTTTGCACAAATTCTATAGAATTAGTTCCCTTGAGGTAATATCTAGGTACTTGTGTCTTAACTCTTAAAGTGCCAGGGATTGTAATGCTCTATGGCATTTGTGTGTATTGTAACTCGCAAAAATGCGAGCTTGGCACGTTAGGAGTTAAAGGGTACCACCACCCAAAGATAATGTTCTTATAAATAAAAGGTAACATTTTTAGTAGTCCATACCACCAAAAAGTGCAGAAAAATATGTTTCCAGAAAAAATATATAATTGCAAAAAAGCATCACCACTCTACAACATGTGTTCGGGGGTCTGCATACAAAGACTACCTTTTGTCTAGGACGAATGCAGCGTCCGTGATTCTATTGTCTTCAAACATACGCGTGAATAGAATTGGCGCACTCGCAACTGTTTGGCGCGTACGGAACCATGAAATAATGGTTCCGTAAGTGGTGGTAATTAATTGCATTGATTATGAACTACACAACCCTTTGCAAAATGCTGGGCATCTATTTGATATCACACAACGGTACCAAAATATATAGTTGTGTGTTGTTCTTTGCCTGGTGGTCCCCTATAAATAATCATAAACCAGGAAAAAGTGCCAATGTGAAGGAGGGGCCAAATTTTAATGGACCAATTGTTGCTTATTTTACTTCATTATATCACATTATTTATTTGAACGCAAGGGAGTGATCAGTTGACTGTCAGTATGGAATTGTTTACTTATTGTTTAATAACTTATTTGGGTGGACTTAAATTCATGAGAACGTCAATCAAACTATTCTTATTTGTGAGAGGATTGGTAGAAATCAGTATTATAGGTGCTATTTGTAGAGTTTACGTCAGATTTTTCAACAACTCATATCTCCTCTTCAATCTTCTATCCAAGAAAGAAAGGTAATAAAGGGAAATTCCAGGCCTTATAAATTAAATCATTGTCCTAAAGAATGGGAAGAATAATTGGTGAAAATCTATTCAGAATCGCAACAAGCATATCTATCTGAACGTCGTGTAGAAGTGAGCATTCTTTCATATTTTCATCAAGAGCGTACGACACAACTCTTCATGCTCCCCTGAAGTGCTCCCATAGGCGTGCCAAGGGGGGGGGGTGTTTGGGGTGTTCAAACACCCCCCTTGGCTGACAAAAATGACTGTTTTAGGTGTTCAAACACACCCCAACTACCATGACTACACCACTGAATGAAGCTAAAACACCCCCCTTGAAAAAATCACGGGTACGTTTATGAGTGTCCCTCAGATCTTTGTTTACTCATTCCCCCCCCCCCCCCCCCCCCCCCAAAAAAAAAGTGTGGTTGGAATTTATTGGGGGGGGGGGGCACACACAACTTTTGTATTTTTTTTAATTTTTACACAAATTTCCCTCTTAGGTTTTGTATTGCTCCCTGTAGCTATGCCCCTGATATCTGGTAATAGATGCTAGAGATCTCAATGGCTTTGTTTTCAGCAGATATGGTAGAGGGCACTGCCGAGTAATAGGGGAGGACCGTTATACATGTCCATGACACAATTCATAAGATAAGATGAAATTAATGACCATGATGTTGAGAGCAGGCAGTACAATGCATTGCTATTCTTATATGAGAAAAGCTACATATATTCTTTGAGAGCAGTATATGTGTCCCGGTGGTGGCACTTCACGTTGGCCGTGTATATGCATGATCGTTAACAATTTCGCTGAAAAGGGGGTAAAATTTTGCATGTGTTAGCGAACAAAAACAAATTGCGGAAATGGGGAAAAAAGGTATATACGTTTGCACAATTGGAAAAATTGGGTCCTATTTTATGAAGGGCCACAAATTATATTTAATCTGTGTACTAAGTCCTTAAAAAGGGATAATTTGGTTAATGTGTACTCCAAATGCAAAAAAAAAGTCATTTTTTAAAGCCTATTTGTACCCGTTTGTGTTAAAAAGGGGGTATAATTTGCTGAAAATGTACGCCCAATGCTGCAAATATGGGGTCATTTGATTGTTATTCCAGCTTGGGCAAATAAACCTTCCATAATTATTGTACCATTATCATTTGCCAGATATTGGATATTTGATTACTATGCAATAACAAGAAAACTGGATGTATCATCAAATGGAAACGGCTAGGAACGAGACTACCATTTTTGGAAACGTGTGTTGAGTGAAATATTTGATGTATTTGTAAATAGGAATATTGTATATTTACTTATAACATGTGACTGTATAGCATATCTTTTCTCACTATTTTATAATCTATATTCAATCAATATATGAAACCTTTTATTTCTTACTTTTTACATATTATTATTGTAGAGTTTTTTTTAATGGAAATTTTGTAATGCTATTTGAAAAGGTGGTATAATTGAAGTGACAAATGCATATTTTCTCTGCTTTTGAGGCATATACGTATATAATAGTAATTTATTACAAGTTGAATGCACATATTGGGGGATATGATCATATTATTATTATTTGTTTGATTTGTTTTAGTTATTGAGTTTTCCCAGTAATTAAAGTTTTCATTAGAAGTATATTTTATTTGTTTCATCAAACCTATTCCATTTCGAAGTGCAAACATACAGTTAAAACTTATGTTTTTTGGTTTTATTTCACCGTTCTTTCATAATGAAGCAATGTCTTTCAGTTATCGTATGTGCAGTAAAACTGTCAAGTTCTCTAAAGAGTTACATTGTTATGTTTGAAGCTCTAAATTATTCAAATGGAAGTAATACAAAGTGAAGTGAATATCTGTGTTTAGATCTGTGGCTATATTAGTCCTATATAACAGTACAAACTGTTATTTGTACGTGCTTTTATGAAATATTCTTGTTAGGTTCGGTCTGCCCTTTTACTTTGGTTTATTGGAATTATTTCCACATTCAGGAACAGCATTTTAAAACATTTATACAAAGGTAAATTAGAAATACAATTCTTATGAATAATTTGTACATCCTCTTTGATAAAGCAATACAGATGAAAACAAGATATTTTAGATGAATCGTTTGTTAGTTCTGTAAAATGTGGGGGAATCCATTTTTTAAAAAGAGTTGTAGTTGTACAGTGGAACCTCGTTATAACGAGAACATTTGTACAAAGAAAATTACCTTACTGTGAGGGTAATACAAATAATATAAACAGCCTGTACCAGTAAAATTACCTTATCATAAGAGGTTTTTGTTATATCAGAGTCTTTAAAGGGATCTAGTAACTTTGCTGATATGTGCAAAAAGTGATGATGGTTGATAAAATGTGTATTGTTATGATTTATTATGTCCACTGATACATTTCATGTTCGCTTACTCATGGCACTGACTTTGTACACAGTTATAACTTTCCAGTGGATAATAAAAAATCAGAACACTTCAATCGTAAACGAAAGGAATCGCGAAAAAAAACGAAACCTGTTGGATGTTCAATTGGTAATACGAATACAACAAGGTATGAGAGAACCATTTGAGTTCTAAGTAAGATTTGTGGATTGGGAAAATGTTATTAGATCCCTTTAAAACAAGGTTCCGTCGTATGATGAATTGCCCCATAATGTTAATTTGATTTTCATGTCCAGGTCGCTGTTCGTTAAATGATTGCCTTCTGTATGCTAGGTTTGCCTTCAGTTGATAAGTCAATTTGCTTTCTAAATAATATCTTGTATGATGGGAAACATAATGTGTATTTTCATCACACTGTAAATTGCCTAAGTGATCCAGTATAACTTTACAAGATTTTTTTTCTCCAAAAGTAATAATGAAGACTGCAATTATAGTACCAATTTCATTGTAAGAGTCTTCTGAATGATGTGTGATAGTTTTATTGACAACTAATTAATGTCAGATTGTATCACCTTTGCCCATTGATTTCAAATACAATCAAAAAGCATTACGGAATGCTTTTCATTCAATCATAAATGTCTCCATCATAATCATGGAGACATTTGAAACATGGAGACCCATTTTTTATTCCTTTGCTACCATATGCCAAATAACAAGGTCCAAGAGAAATGTGAAAACTTATTTCAAGTGATTTTGGTTAAATTTGACTAAGTTAATGGATCACTTCACTGATTGCAGTCTTTTCTTATTTTTTTAAAAATAGAATAATTCATAATACGGGGAATGAGTTCAAGTGAGCCTGTCGTGTTGCTCAAGTTCATAATTATTTTGTTTTCCAATTGATCTCAATTTGCTTCCAAGTATATGCAACAAGGTGTCCTACTTTTGTTTGTCTGTTTTGTTTTTATCTCAATTGTTATGTGTTTGTGTCTGCATAGCAGCTAGTAACAATTTACTAGAAATACTTTTGCACTGAAATATATATTGAGTTTGTATTTGTTTTTGAACACCATCGAGTAACAACTGCACATTTCATAATCAAATTTTGCCACTATCACTATAATAAGAGAACTGATTAGCAATAATAATTCCCATTTGTAACTATAATTAATAATTTTCACTTTCTGTGCGCCATTTTTCAGAAGCTATCCTTTTTTTTTAGTAAATGTGAAATAAAGTATATACATAAAAGACAGCAGGCTGTCACGTTCAAATAATTAGCAAGTTTTATTTTCTGAAAAGTCAGATTGCTTGAATAGGTTTATTATTGTTTCCGGTACTCAATTGACACACGATATAATACTTTGGGTGTAACACTGTATATTTTGTAGCATGCCGCATCTTTCCTACCAATACAAGAAGTTGAATACATATATATAGAATAATCATGTGAATAAAAATGGTTTGATACTAATTTTCCGTCCTCTTCCATGTCTCGTATCATTACTACAGTCAAACCCGTCTCAGAGGCCACCTGTCTGTAGCAGCCAACTTGCCTATACAGGGTGGGCCAAAACAAACGGAACGGGGCCCTTTCCAAAATATAGTAACAAACTGATTATGTCCATTGGATAGGGTGTCTTTTCCAATGAAAAACGATACCAAGAACAGTCATTTTGGTCGTGTAGTTTTTGTTTTAGGCCACTGTGAGTGACACCATGTCAGGCTCCCATTTTTGTCAATTTTTACCAAGTCAGTGTCTGATAAATCGCACTTACTGCCCGTCATAGCATCGGACAACGAGCAGTACGCGCGCCATTGTTAGTATGCAATCAGATGTGACGGGCAGTAAGTCCGATTTATCAGACACTGACTTGGTAAAAATTGACAAAAAGGGGACCCTGACATGGTGTCACTCACATCGCCCTAAAACAAAAACTACACAACCAAAATGAATGTTCGTGGTATCGTTTTTTCATAGGAAAAGACACCCTATCCGATGGATATAATCATTTTGGTACTATATTTTGGGAAGTGCCCCGTTCCGTTTTTTGGGGCCACCCTTTATAGTGGCCATGAAACATAATCCACTGCAGAGAAAAACAAATTGTAATAGAACCTGTCTACAGTGGCCACTTTTCGTGTTTCCCTTACATGTAGGTGGTCACTACACACAGGTTTGACTGTATATCTACATATTTATTTTTGTTTAATTGACCCTTGAATGCAGGGTTATGATGAAGAGTGTGACTTATTTTGTCAATTCATTTTCTCCCTCCCTTGACCACTGCTTCCCTAGATTTCTTTCAGCTCGTAATTACAGTCAAACCAGCGAATAATGACCACTATAAAAGGAAACAAGAAATGTGTCCACTATAGACAGGTGACCTCTATAGACAGGTTTTATCACATTGTTTTTCTCTGCAGGGGGTTAGTTTTAGTCTCAACTTTAGACAGTGGGGGTGCTATAGACAGGTGGCCACTAATGGGCCTTGCAAAGTTTTAAAAATTCCAAACATCCAAATAATATTTGGATAGAGCTCACCCCACCCACCCACCCCCCTATCCAAACTTCTTTCTTTTTCTTAGAAATCCATCTTCGACATAGACAAAAAACTCAAATCATATAATGACTTTTTAAAAGTCATTATATGAGTTGAGACAAGTAAAGTGCAATTTTTGACACAAAATTGTATTTTGGTGGGGTTTTCCAATTTTTTATTTTTTAAAAATCCAAATGGCCCTGGACCCACCCACCCACTTCCAAATCTTATTTGGATGTTTGAAATTATTTTAACTTTGCAAGGCCCCTAAGACAGGTTTGACTGTATTACTAGTTATTACTATATACATTAATTTGTGTTAATTCCATAACACGTTTTTACCTGCGTATGTCCTTAATTTTATTTGTGCAAAGTGAAACATAAAAACTCAATAAAGTAACGTTATGTTGACAAATCAGTAAGTTTTAAAAAACGAGAGACATATCATAACAAAAACAAGTAAAACGTTAATTCACCTAAATAGATGTACACACACTAAATAAAACGTACATTAAGTACATTTAACTTCATGAATACTCATTAATCAGATTTAAAGCTATCAAACACAGAAGTTATATTCGTAACTTTCTTATTTATTAACCAATTTCACTCAAAGTTATAGAGTGGTGAAGTGTGATGTCATCAAAAATCTTTTTTTCGAATTTTCAAATTTGAACTTCATTTTCCGAAAGAGCATCAAAAATAATGTCCAAATACCAAAAATCAATAGAATATGTTATGTATTGGCTGAGATATGCCCATCCGAAAGAATTTTACTTCAATAGGCAATCAGTGTTATAGTGCTCTGGTTCATAAAGTTATGAACCAGACCACTATAACACTGATTGCCTATTGACAAAAATTTAATTCGGATGGGCATATCTCAGGCAATACTGAACATATTCAATCGATTTTTGGTATTTAGACATTATTTTGTATGCTCTTTCGGAAAATGAAGTTCAAATTTGAAAATTCCAAAAAAAGATTTTTATGACGTCATGGCTTCTGTACTCTAACTGTTCCTCTCATTAAACTGATTCCATTGCAACTAAATTGTCTAAGGTAATGAAGGAATTTAAAAAGTTTCAACTATAGGGAAAGACAAAGGTTTAGCCTTTATAGGAAAGGTCAGGACAGTTAAGTTCGTTTATGAAGAATCCGACAAAAACAATATTTAAGTCGCACAAATATATTTAACACAATTGTCAGAATTTACTTATTTTATTTCATGTTTTAAAGAAAATTCCTCAAATTGAAGTATTATTTACCTAATTAAAGTTCTTATATAGATTACTTAAAGGGGAAGTGTCTACAAGCTTTTAAGCAGGTTGGGTGAAAAGGGAACAATTTTAGATACCTTTTAGTGAAAGTTTGAACAGATTTTGATAATCCAATCAAGAATTATGATTTTTCAAAGTTTTGATCAAAATATTGTTTGCTGCCCTCTCAGTCGGCTCTTTGCCAAATCTGTGATGTCACAGATGAACAACTCCCATTGGAACTGTACAACAAAACTTCACAAAATGTCACTTTTCATGAAAAAGCATCGTCCATCTACTCTCATTCTCAGATATGTTAGAGAAGAGGTAAATGGGCATGCTTTTAATGTAAAATTTCCTCAACTGGTCTAGTGAAATCCAAGAAAAATTAACAAATATAAAAATATGTGTACAAAGTCAGTGGAAGGTTGTTCTACTATGGCATCACAGACCTTGGCAAATTGCCATCTAGAGAGGGCGGCAAACAAAACTTACCGGAATCATAACTTTTGAATTGAAAATCCAAATTTGCTCAAACTTTCACTATTGGTCTTCTTAAATTGTTCTCCTTTCATTCAATCCACATTAGTACTTGGGGAAACTTCCCCTTTAATAATATTATGTCTGTGTTGTAATACAAGTAACGCAATTTTGAAGAAGTAAAAAACGAATTTTACCTAACCAAAAAGTAAGTTTACGATTTGTTCTTGTATTATACATGGCCTGTTTGATGAGCACATGTAGGTATATACAGTCCTTTTAATTCAAAATTGTCTGTTTCTGCTATGTTGATTTATTATCGTCCTCAGTTACACACGTTGTCCTGGTAGGATTGGAACTGCGTCCTCCATGCCGCAAGGTCAGTCTGCCAGGAAGCATAACTCTCCTGCCATGCTTTGGTAGGATCATCCATTGTCCCTAAATATATACAGACAAATATTATATGATATTACGGTATAATGATGTACAAATCATTCAATAAAACAACTCGCAATAAGTATTCAATTTAATGCGTTTGTTGTCCCTTCATGTGTCGGAATTAACATGGATGGGGAAACGCTTTACAGTACTATAACGACGTCCTTTGATTGAGTAAGTAAATCCCGAACTTTTCCATTTTTCTTCCTATATACTAACTCCACAACTAAGTGATTTTGTTTTTACCTTGGCATCACGTCGGTAGTTGGAAATTGCAGATTTGAAGCTAAGGTATACACATAAATTGTTAGCAGTTAGAATAAACTCTTATAATTACTATATGTAGTGACCTAACCATGCGAATTCATGTTCAAACCTCGGTTTATTTTTTAGTCAAATTGCTATTTAAAAGGGTGTTCGTGATTACTTTACTCTCCCCTATACTAACTGTGTGAAACGGGTTACAAACCTGTAAACGCCGCGAGGTCTGGCAAGTAGTTGTTCCAAAGATGACAACGCTGTGCCCGTGCCGCCCGTCCCTCCTGCAGCTGGAGGGACATCTCCTTGTAGCCTAGCTCCTGGACTGTGAAGGGAGACCACGAGTCGGCTCCTTCACCTCGCGGGTCATCCGGGCTGGACCGGGAGGGGTCTCTAACAACAACGAGGGGAAAAAGTACAAACATATTTTCTCATTAGTTCTATGATCCCAAAGTTGACATGATGTCTAGTTATTGTCTAGTATCGACAGATCACTGCTGTCGGCGCAGAACTCTCGATGTCGGCGCGAATATACTGGCGGGCTACAAGCGTAAGATGGAAGGCAGTCGATCTAAACTATTATACTAAATTGATGTACGAGTACCACCAGTTGTCCATGGAGCAGAAGGGACATTTAATTGCAGCTCAGAGCTCCCGGATCGTGAAGGGGACAACGAACCTGCTCCTTCACCCCGCTGGTCATTCTTTAGCCCTCCGCACACAGAGCCGACTTGACCTGATCCGACTGGTTTTCAGTCGGTTCAGCTCAGTATACGTTGCCTCAGGAATCATGTTTTCCCGGTCAAGAGCCAGTCGGAGATCATTCGAGGCCGATTCAACATGTCGAGTCGGCTACCACTGAGCGAAACCGACTCTAGCCTGACTGAAAACCAGTCGTATCGGGTCGAGTCAGCTCTGTGTGTGGAGGACTTCACTCGTACTCGAGGGTAGCTAGGGCCTAGGGGTCTCTGAGTACAACGCAAATCACACAAAAAGACATGACGATGAAGATTGGCTGCAAAACGCATTAAACGTCCATTTGGAAAATGTTGGAATAGAAGCAAGGCCGCCATTGTAACTATACGAAAGATACTTTAGATTATACACTTGGCTTAGTACATAATTATCTAGTACAATCTATAAGTTATGATTAACAGTATTTCTTTATGATTTATTTAACCGGGATATTTTAGCAGAGTTAATCGCAAATATCTTGAATAACAACTAGCTAGGCATCTTTTGTGTGAACTATGAAAAAAAGCATGGATCGTTTCGCTATATACATAAGTATAGTTGTTTTGCTAGCTACTTCGGTATATATCTTTGCAACACCAATGCGTATAAAAGTATACCCTGATTTTGCAAAGTTGGTCCAGAACTTCATCCACTTCACTGACAGCATTTTCTCGTCGTCGGTGACGTTGTGACCGTGGATGCCTTCGAGCTCGGCGATGAACGGCCATCCGAAGACGAAGATGATGTCCTCGGCATGGGTGGGTCCGAGCCATGGCGTGAAGGGCAAGCTACCCTCGTATGCAAAGTAGCTCCTGTCGAAGTATTATATGAACAATATGTTTACAATAAGGAAGATGCACAAGTCATAATATCTTTTGATGTTCACATACGTCGGCAATCACGAATCTGATGTTTGAATAATAATCATATTCAAGTGATTCGTCATTAAATTGAATCTTGGCAACTTAAATTTCAAAAACATTACCCGACATTTCTTTTGATAAATATGAATGAAATTATATCTTACGTTCCAGACGGAGCATGAGTCATGAGATACATGAAAACCGGATCGCCGGCATTCGCGTGCGCACGCGCTACGGACACGGCGGGACAGGCGAAGTAGCCATCGCCCGACATCTCGACCGCGGGGTCGAAGTAGTCAACGACGTCGCGCTCCATGACGCTCCAGTCGAGATATTCCTGCGAGATGGCGTCCGCCACGAGCGGAGCGTCGTTAAAGCCGAGTGTGACCACCTCGGCTAATGCGTCGTCGTAAGCTTGGCGGGGAACGTAAGGAGGTGACACGGTGCCTGCGAAGCCCTCCAGGTCGGTGAAGTAAAGCAGGAATGCCCCCTCCTGCTGGTTGAAGCCCGATATGATAGGCACGTGGGTGAAGTTGCCCCTCTGGTACAGGTTGGAGGGGGTGTCCGTCAAGAAGGTGCCATCCACGATTATCTTATCGGGGAAGAGCTGTATATTGGAGGTGAAACATTATGTGACATGAAAACACACAAGAAAAGCAGATAAAGCATCATCATCATTATAATTACATTTTTTTATATATACAACTTGCTACGATTTACAAGGTAACTTACAAAAATGAGAGTAAAAGTTTATTTCTACATAATGGCGCCCCTCTATATATGGCCAGTTAGGCTATATACGGGAGGGTTGAGGTGAGGAGGAGGGGAAATGATTTGTACGTTTATTTACTAATTTAGATGTAGATCCGATTATGTAATTCCTGAATGATACACAAATTAATATTTTCTTTGATATAAGACAAAACTGCTAGTTCAAAGGTTACCAAATTCCATACAAAACCCATTAGACACATAATTATAAATCATCAACTATATTTGCCTTGACATGATAATGATGATGTACGAGGGGCGTTCAAAAAGTTCATAGCCCGACCTTGAAGGAGCAGGAAATTGGGTGATGGTCAGTGGTACAGAGCCAGGTCAGTTGTATTCTGTCTTTGTTCTACACTGGCCATCTAATATAAATGGGGACCCGAAAGGATGGGAACGTGTTTCCTTAGCACTGTGTGCGCCTAACATGCGACTGGCTGGAATACTCCCTAGGGAGTGGAAAATGTGCACTTAATGTGCAGGAATGATTGCAGTGTATATCCGTTGACCGGGGTAATACTAATCGTGTAAAGCGCTATGATCCCCACGGGAATAGCGCTATATAAATAACCGTTATTATTATTATTATCTATGTTGCAGTGTTCATTAACAAAAATCATTTTGAAAATGAAGCAATGCAAGTTGATGAGAGGCATGCGCGGCTGCTCCAGGACAATGCGCCTGCTCACAAAACCAGGGTGAACATGAAAAAAAAACCCATATACGCTGGGATGGGGTTGTTGCCGCTTCCACCCTATTCCGAGGACCTGGCATCGTTAGATCTCTTTCCAAAGATGAAGAAACACTTTCGGGAGGATAATGAGACAAACGTTGCTGTTATGAGGTTTTCTGAGGGGTTTGAGAGATTTCTTCCAGAACGTACTGGAGGCCCTCCAGAAGCATGCCGAAAATGGTGTGGCTGTAGATGAGGATTATACAGACAAAATGAACATCTGTCTTTACCAACCATTGCTGCACCTTAACTCCTTCATGGTCAGGCTATGAACTTTTTGAACGCCCCTCGTATATAAAGGAATAAATCGTTCATGAATTTACCCCTATAGCTGCCGCTCTCAGCTGCTCTGCATCCTTTGCTCTGAGGCATGCGACTAGTTCCTCAGACCCTGACAGCGCACAGCCCATATCTTGTCCGAGCTTCTCTGACCTAGCATGATCCCCCTCCGGGGTACGGTCTCCTTCGAAGCCCCAAAAGACGGCGGCGGCACCACTCTGTGTAGAAAAATTCGGGTCGGTATTTTAATTTGATACATTATAATATGAAAAGCATTATGTTACAATTTCGGTTTAATCCATGGTGGGTGTTGGGTGTCAAGGGTTTAATCCTCGATGGGTGTCAAAGTTTTATCCATGGTGGGTGTCAAGTGTATAATCCATGGTGGGTGTCAAGGGTTTAATCCATGGTGGGGGTCAAGGGTTTAATCCATGGTGGGTGTTGGGTGTCAAGGGTTTAATCCTCGATGGGTGTCAAAGTTTGAATCCATGGTGGGTGTCAAGTGTTTAATCCATGGTGGGTGTCAAGGGTTTAATCAATGCTGGGTGTCAAGGGTTTAATCCATGGTGGGTGTCAAGGGTTTAATCCATGGTGGGTGTTGGGTGTCAAGGGTTTAATCTTCGATGGGTGTCAAAGTTTTATCCATGGTGGGTGTCAAGTGTATAATCCATGGTGGGTGTCAAGGGTTTAATCAATGCTGGGTGAATAAGGGTTTAATCCATGGTGGGTATATAGTAAGTGATATATTCCTAAATGACTTGAGGCTCAAGTCATTTAGGAATTGAGCCATCAATTTTTACATTTTGTTTTCTTCAAAATCAGACGTGTCAACTTTTTTTGTATTGTTTTTTTTCTTTCTTCAAATTATCTTGAGCAATTTCAAATTAATGTTCCATCTTAAAAAGATAGTTTCGCATAGAGGTGTTATTTCGAAAAAGTGATTTCATAATAAATATGTAACTATGACTTATTTTTTAGAGCGTGTCCTTATATACAAATTTGATTGAATTGTCTAAAAGTAGTCGAATTAAAATAATATATCCTTGTTGTATATGAACCATCGATACATCATCAAATATTCGTACGTATGAATAGTATATATTATATTTACCTGCATGATAGCCTGACTGAAGAGTCCTTTGCTGAGCGGGGAGAGAAGATGGAAGTTGACGCTCGCGGCACCAGCGCTCTCTCCAAACAGCGTGATTTGAGTCGCGTCACCACCGAACGCTTAACCAAATAATAATAATAATAATGATAATAATAATAATAATGATAATAATAATAATAATAATAATAATAATAATAATAATAGATGCCAACATTTATTGTGAATAGAAATCGATTTATCTAAACGAGCATTACGTGTAATATCAAGATATTGAAGTAATTCAAATGATAAATCGCATTGATATGTATACAGTTTTTACATTGTAATACCATTTCATTATTACGGTTATATTATTATTAGGAGCATGCAAATGAAGCGAATTATTGATTTCAGATTAAAATTAGTACATCACAAAATCTAAACCTAATACCGTATTTCGAGTTCCTTGCTTACCATGGATATTATCATTGACCCACCGAAGAGCAGCCACCTGGTCCAGCATTCCATAATTCCCCATGGCCGCATCGTCCCCTAGGAATATAATATGATATAAAATGATATAAATAATGGTGAAGATGATGATAACAAAAACAACTGCAACAACAACAACAACAACAACAACAGTTCATAATACTAAACATTATATGATGCATACGGTTGTAATATCGAAGAAGATAGCAGCGTGAATTGAAACTACTTAGTATTTTGTTTAATCATTCTCGTTAAAATGTGAGTATTTTAACAAAAGTCCCATACAACATAATTATAATACAAAAGTTTTGATTAATTTCTCAAAGTATAATTGGTTTCTAAGAAGGGAAATCATGATAAATATATTCAGGAGTAACATTCATAAACACATTTTCATACAGAAACAGAAATAGCAAAACACCGTAATCTTCACAAGTGAAGACAAAAGGTCTACCATTAGTTCTCGTTACATACCATGAAGATGTAAATCAATATTTACATGTGCTGTATATAGATGGAATTATAATTTCGAAATAAATAGCAGTAAATTGAATTAAACAACTAATAGGACCATAATTATTCATAGTGGATTATTGCTAGAATTTAGTAGTGATGTGATATCCTGCGGAGAGGGATGAGTTGATGAAATTCCTTCATTTTAATAATAACTGTTCACTCATTGCCTACGGGAACCTCATATAGGTCCTGTATTATTGCTATGGGGATTGGCAAATCTAGCAGGGAATGGGTTCAATATTAATTTTGTCACGTGACTTACCTGTTGAAAATCTGGAGAAGATGCTGAGTCTGTAGTTGATGGTGACTAGGATGACGTCGCCAACTGCGACCAATGGAAAGCCGTAGAAATCTGACGTCATCGCTGTTCCCGTTTGAAAGCTACCGCCGTGAATCCAAACCATGACCGGTAACTGCGCCGTCTAACAATACCGAGATACAACAGAGGTAGAATAATAAAGTAATGTATGAAAGTGGTATATTATTCTATTGTTGTGTAGTTGTCCGTTATGTGCATAATTATATAAGGGAACTGTACCCGATGTTACATTGCTATAATGTTATATGTTGTACTATATTCTTTATGTATAATTATCACTTGTAATTCTATTGTAAATACTCGAAACACGTTTTGTACAATTATGATAATGTATTGTTGTGAAAAAATGCAGAAATAAAACAAACAAACAAACAAACAAATATGGCTTAATAGTCAAATACAAGTCACTGATTGGCTAAACACATGCAGATACGTGATTTCAAGTTAATTCAGTATGTAATTCAGTATGTTAACTTTGTTGTCGGGAACATCATACTTTCGTGAAGACAATTACTCCCTCGACTATACGTCTCGGGACTTATGATCTTCCCTTAATAGCATTCAAAATCCCTCGGAGAGAAACATTCCGTGATGTTCCCTCCACCTCCATAGTTAACATCTGTATATAGTTAGTTTTGCTTAGTAGACATACATTTTAATGAACATTTTGATGAAAATATATATTTATCTATCTATTTTTCATCCATATCTCTCTGTTAATGTATCTATCTATACAGTAAATGATCTACTATTATACATGTATATATATATTGAAGTTACTCCTCATAATACAAACTTCTATTAATTAATTGATTAATATTCTATATACAGACGTTAGTGTACGCGTATTTAATATATATGTACATAAAATTAAAAATTTGAATTATCCAACAATTATACCATTGGCGTTTGTCTCTTCGGAGCATAGACATTGAGAAAGAGACAGTCTTCGCTAAACAGCGGGTAGTTTGGGACGCCCTGGAACACCTGCATACACCCTTCTTTGAACGAGCTCGCGTCCAACGTGCCGCTCCAGGACTGCTTCGGCTGAGGGGCTTCGAACCTCAGCGGCGGTTCGGCGTAGGGGATTCCCTGTGTGGTGTGAGGATAATGATCGAAACAAAGTAGTAAAAACAACAACAACTATAATGACTTCAAAAATGTATAACAAATAACAACAATAACCACAACCATGAGTTCACTCAGCGGAGAGTAGTTTTGGATGTATTGGAGCATCTGCATACACCCTTCTTTGAACGAGCACACCCGAGCACACTGCTTGTGCCGAGGGGCTTCGAACCTCAGCGGCGGTTCGGCGTAGGGGATGCCCTGTGTGGTGTGAAGAAACATTTGGTTGAAAGCATTTGTATTTTGTAAACAACCAAAACAACAACAACAACAAATACAAACATATCACCAACAACAACAAATGATAATAACATCAACATTAACAACACCAATCACAACAGCAGCAACACCATCAACGATGATTCACTCAACGGAGAGTAGTTTGGGATGAATTTGATCTGCATGTACCCTTCCTTGAACAACCAAAACAACAATAACAACAACATCAACAACGACAACAACAGTAAAAACAACAATATAAACAACAAAGACAAAAGCAATAACTATGAGTTACGTACATTAGTTTTAAGTTTTGGTTATACGTGTAGATGCCACTTTCTTACATTAATTTATATCGTGAAATAAAATGAGAGAAATCATCATACCAAGTACATTTCCAGATTGAAAATTGAAATTGATGAAAGTAGATGAATACATGCAGTCATGAATATTTATTATCATGATTATTATGGAACTGTTTATTCGTACTTGTTTATATTGCTTGTTTTGCCTGATTTTTTTTCTCTGATTCTTGGCAAAAAGGGGTGAATTTAAAGAGATGGTACAGTTTTATAGTGAATGAAACTTGTAAGTTATCATTAAAAACCAATAGTTATAATTCAATGATGTCTGAATCAATGGTAGAACATCAAATAAATAGCTAAGTTACAGGGCTGTTTTTGTTAAGAAAAGGGCAATTCCACGATAACACCGTGACACTTCAGAACACATTTTTCACTTTCCAAATGTAAATAACAAATTAAGTGTAAAGAATGATAACAATCTTTTATTGTATATCTTTGACTGTTATCACAAGCAACTTTGAAGAAAAAAATTAATACAAAATGTTCAGTTATTAATGAGTTACGCATCATTAATTACTACTGTAACACCGTGACGCAAAAGGGACATGCTTTTTTTAACTCTTTACATACTGGCAAAACTCTGTGAAGTTAATGAACATTTTGAAACTTGGCTATGTTGATTTGGTGTAGTAGAGACTCAATAATAATAATCGGGTGTTATTTGGAAAAAAATCTATTATGAAGATAATTATGAACTAGAGTTTAAAAAATTGTACCGTAACACCGTGACCACTGAAAGGGCATGTACAAAGTCTATGGAAAATCAGGTTGTCTTACTTTAGTGGCAAAACTCTGTGAAGTTAGTGAACATTTTGAAAAGTGGCTTTGTTGATTTGGTGTAGTAGAGACTCAATACAAATAATTGGGTGTTATTTGTAAAAAAAATCTATTATCAAGATAATTATGAACTAGAGTATACAAAATTGTACCGTACACCGTGACTGTAATGTACAAAGTCTATGGAAAATCAGGTTGTCTTAATTTACCGTAAGACTTACTGGCAAAACTCTGTGAAGTTAGTGAACATTTTGAAAAGTGGCTATGTTGATTTGGTGTAGTAGAGACTCAATAATAATAATTGGGTGTTATTTGTAAAAAAAAATCTATTATCAAGATAATTATGAACTAGAGTATACAAAATTGTACCGTACACCGTGACTGTAATGTACAAAGTCTATGGAAAATCAGGTTGTCTTAATTTACCGTAAGACTTACTGGCAAAACTCTGTGAAGTTAGTGAACATTTTGAAAAGTGGCTATGTTGATTTGGTGTAGTAGAGACTCAATAATAATAATTGGGTGTTATTTGTAAAAAAAAATCTATTATCAAGATAATTATGAACTAGAGTTTAAAAAATTGTACCGTAACACCGTGACTGTAATGTACAATGTCTATGGAAAATCGGGTTGTCTTTACTAAAAACTCAAAACATTTTTATTTCAGGTAGTAGATCAAGCAACAATTTAGTATGTATGCTTCAAGCTACCACCCCAACATGACAGAAACTAGCTGGTCACTTTAGTATGCAGTGATTCTCTATGCTCCCTGTACTATTGCAATGTAAGTCACGGTGTTACAGTCACGGCGTTACAGTGACTGTAACACCGTGACCGATATTTTTGATTAATTAATGAAATGTCCAATCATCATTTTGATACTTGTTTATGGTAGATATGTGAAGTCATGATTTGGGAAATTTAAGTTTTTCTGTTTGTGTTTGTAATTTTCTTACAATGCTAAAAATATCAGTTTTTACCGTAACACCGTGACAATATTCTTTATCATAAATTAATTGTTCATTGAAGCGTATCACAATGAAAAAATGAACTTCAATGATTTTTTTGATTACATTCAACCCTAAACCTCTGAGAAAATATAATAAGGTATTATTTCCTCTTGCTACATTAATTTATTTTCAGCATGTTTTCCAGACATTTTGGTGAAAATTAATTATTCATAATTTATGCGCATATTTTGATGTGTTCCTGATGGATATTTCTATTTTTAAGGTCAGATTTGAACAATTCAGTTCTTTAGCTTTATTTTGATACCAAAATTGATACTATATGACCATTTTGAAAATGTTATGGTCATGTCCACTTTATCGTGGAAATGCCCAAAAGCAGCCATTAAAACAAGAGGGCGCCCCCAGACACTTGAACGTTTCAACTATTTTTTAAAATCCAAAATGTGAATGTGATGTTTGGCTGTACTAATTATTCAATAGAGATATCAATAAAAAAAAATAAAAATAAAGCCACTTTATATCAAATATATTTATGGATATTTAAGCTGTTTTTGAACCGATTCTGATCAAACAAAGTTTAATGTGTCTTTAAAATTAAGTGCTCTTTCAGATTTCAAGTTTAGTTTTTGATTACGTCACAAAAACAAATTATTTATTGAAGCTCCCTTTAAACCCAAACTGTGCTATTCCTTTATATACGTCATCTGCTCTTACCTATTCTATAGGTGACCTTTCACACAGTTTTAGCTGTGAATAATCGATTGTCAACAAATCAAATATTGATCTTATATCAACACTTATAAGATCGAGATAAAAATAGGTTATGTTATCGAGGATGACTTGGACATTTTTTTTACATTGGAGTTCAATTCGAGGGGAAATCATATTCATATTCTATAACTGAAAAGCTTAATTCTAAAAGGCGCTAAATCAATTTTTCAACTTTGGAGAAAAGCAGCTTTCTTCGTACACATGGGAACGGTATGAAAATGGAACGTTCCATATTTTGATTTTTAGTGTATAATTTGTCACATATTTTATATTTCTAGATAGCTTATTAAAGGGGTAGTACAGTTTTGGTAAGGCTGAGCTTTATTCACCAAAACCTGCACAATAACATTACAAACTAATAGATATAACTCCACCATGCTTGAAAGGTATAGAAAATTACAAACGACTAAGTAAAAAGCCTGTTATCATTCAAAAAGAGGGCGCTCTCTAACAAAGCATTGGTATCAATGTTTTGTAGTTGAAATAATGATTAAATCAAGAGATCATCAACAACTATTTAAAAACCTCTTTTGAACATTTTTGAAAAAGTGTAAGCATTTTGTAAATAAAAAATAAAAAATAATCGAATAAATCTGTGCCCCAGATTTATTCCGATCGGATATATTTATTGATATTTTAGCAGTTTCTGAACCGATTTTGATCGAATAAAGTTTATTCTTTCATTAAAATTGTATGCTCTTTCAAGTTTTACACTCAGTTTTTCATTATCTCACAACAAATTATTTCGTGCAGCGCCCTCTATACCAAAACTGAACTACCCCTTTAATACTGATATCGTTAACTCAATTTGTATGGAAAGTGGACTTAGCGCCTTTATGGCCTTAGCTCTTCAAATATGTATCTAAATATTTATCCTGAGAGTCAAAAGGGGACATGATCTTCGTCAGATGCATTCTCCATTGTCTTCAAGTATGTATTCCTTTATAAATAGCGGACATTGTCTTCTCTCAAGCATTTTGACTTCAGCTTGTATAGATTTATGTTAAGCATTTGAGTGCAAAAACTTAATTCTACGGCAAATAGCTATTGGTGCACCTGTAAAGTGTCTAACTCCACAAAAATTAATTTGAGCTTCCACATTTCTCTTCTACCGTGTTTTTGGGGCTTATTGTAAGAGAAGAATAAAATAGGGTTAGAATTTTTCAAATGCCCCTTTAGTATGACGATATATATCATTGATCATTCAGCTCAAGAGCGTTTATAAACGGTCATAAACGTCAAAAACGTCATACTGTAATTAGTTGTAAAAGCTGACGCAAATTTTCGTTTTTTTAATCAGGAAAGCAGTTTTCTTTTTCAATGAAACTTTCACACATCATTCGGACATATCTTATAATGATTTTGGTATAGGATTGAAGTCTCAAATGTCATTTTGGGCAATATCTGTCACTTTACAGGTGCACCTTTAATGCACCAAAGGCGATTTTTATTTTTTAGCCTGCAACAGCGGCTACATAAAAAACGGACCCGATACAATATCGTTATTCTAGGATGAGGAATTCGTGTATATAGGCTAAAATTATTATATGGAATCGTACTGACATTCACGCCCCAGAAACGTTACATAAAGTCAATACCAAAATCAAGTGCTACATCCTTGAGTGGACTCGTCAACTCGTCGCGATCATAAACATTCCTCCTGGTGCAGCAAAGACTATTGATTGCATTATCACGCAATGACACTTGAACAGAAGGATTTAGGCCAACCATTTTAATTTGAAATTAGGTTATGACATTAAAATAACCGCAAACCACGAGTATTATGACATTACAATACTCGTTTATCATTTATGTTATTATATATAATTATTTCGATGTTCCTTTTATCAGTATAATAAGCTTTTATTTACAGCTACAATATCTTAACATTTTATGCTGAATCACTAAATGGTGGTGATAGTGATGAAGGTGAGAATGGTGATGATTTGATTCCTGTTGTTATTGTTGTTTGTGGTGGTGATGATAAAGAGGAGGAGCCTTGATAGCAAAGACTGGTAAAAATGACGTCTTATTTAGGTCTATTTAAGTCGTGTACGTCGTCTTAAAGACGTCGTAAGTTGACGTCAAGAAGTGAAGATTTTGCACCCGCGTTTTACGTCATATAGACGTCATATTTTGACGTGGTAATGACGTCTTTTCGTCATAAAACGACGTCTTTAAGACGTCATTTTTACGACGTCCTTATGACAAAAATTAACTGTGAAAAAATGGTCTTTAAAAGACGTCATTATGACGTCTTCTATACGACACAAATTATCATGTCAAAAATGGTCTTTAAAAGACGTCATGATGACGTCATTATGACATCTTCTATACGACATACCACGTGTTTACCAGTTTACGACCAAATTAAGACGTCCTAAAGACGTCAGTCTGCTATCAGGGAGGGGGGGGGGGGGTGGTGAAGATTTTTTCGCTGTTGTTGTTGTTGTTGCTGTTGCTGATGCTGCTGACGATGTTGATGATCTGTAACACCTGTAAGGCGCCATTTATCTTATTCAAACAACCGAAGGCGCCCGCTCCTCCATTGGTTAGGGACCGTACCTTTGCTTTTGTAGTTGATTTCGAGGCCTGTTTAAAAGTTATTAACTGTTCACTGCCCTATGGAAATGATGGAGGAGGAGAACAAACAAAAAAAACCTACTTACCAAAAATGTGTCGATTTCTTTGGTTACGTTGATGAACTTGTCTTCACTGAAAACAACCGTTTTGCCGATGAGAGTCCCCTGTGTGACGGTAACCTGCGGGTCCTGAGCACAGGCGACATGGATGGTTGCTAGAAGGACGACCATGATGGCAGTCGGAATACACACTCCCCTCCTTGCGAACCCCATTATGTCCTCGTTTTTAGGCAGAGGAGGTACACTTAGCCTAATGCATGTACTTATTCGTCGAAGTGTATATACTGACTCCTTAAATTATGAAGATTCTTGCAGTATGTGTGGTTGTGATGAGCAGGGTTTCTTATCAGCTGTGATGACACCCTATATACACTCTTTTCGAGAAGTAGACAACTGTTCCGAGTGTAACTACGCCACAACTATGAGTACTATAACTTATAGTATATGATTATGATTCTATTCGCGCTCATGATCTCTTCAAATTATAGCGGCTTACTCATGCGACTATTTACATGACTGTTCTAAATTTGGAAGTCTGTGGTACAAATAAATAGAAACAAAAATTACTTTTATGGAGCAGAGTTACGTTACCATCTCGTAAACCACTTATATGTCGATTATTAAATATTGACTCCTTTCCAGTGTTTACATTGTAAACTCTGACTTTTCTCTCTTTTTTTTTCACTGTTGATCAAATTGTTCCGATCTATATAAATATGCTGAGTTCAGGGTCCGAACACGGGACTATTTTCGTGGCAAGGGATCGAGGTCTGGGGTAAATCGACCACCGTACAATAGCATCTAGAACAAACATTAATATAACCACTTTATTGCAGAAAGTAGACACCTAAGAAAAACAGAAAGGTTGTGGAGGTGTTGTGGCACGATCGTATGGCAAGCCGTTTTAACATTTATTCATATTTCGTGATATCAAGAATTCAATTCTTGATGCCGATGGTACAGCAATAGTGTCATTCAGCAAGGTACTTTATCCACATTGCTGCTCCCCGCTAAGGTGCAATATGGGTATACTTGGCATGAATGAGGGTGTGTAAAAAAAACATGAGTGCACTATAAAGTAGCACCTGTTGGAATGCTCCCCAGGGAGTGGAGAGTGCACAGTAAAGTGCGGAAGTGTATCCATTTAATGGCCGAGATATAAATAATAATATTGGATGCAGGTCCCTCTGGGAGAAGGCTAAACTGGATAAATAAGACCCAGAAAAAAGAAGAAAAAAAGAAAAGAAGATAGATCTGTATGTTGTTCTTCCATCTGACAAGTCTAACTCCTTGGTCTACAATGACATGGTCATCATATTTGTTACATAATGTACCTCGGCTTCTTTGAAAGGTGCCACCTTCAGCTGATCGAGTTTTTTTTTTGTATATAAATGCAATAAAACAAACAAACAAACAACAAAAACACAGAAACAAACAAACAAAAACAAATAAATATACAAACAAACCAACAAATAAACAAACAAACAAACAAACAAACAAACAAACAAACACAAATCAAAACAAACAAACAAACAAACTAACTATCTAACTTACTAACTAATTAACTAACAAACGCACGAAGCAGAGGGATCGCCATGATGGGGGTGGGGGTAATAACAATCATAATGGTGCCATTTTATGTTATATCTTATACAGTACATCTATATATAGGTGGATCAATGTTAAACCAAATACACTAAGCTAACACAATTCCCTGGTTAGGTTTTTTTTTTTACAATGACGAAACCTTTTTTGTTTTAAGTAAGTCAATATGCTACTTGTTCCAGCGATTATACCGAATTAAATCATGCCGAAATAAATGAGGTGGATATGTGTAAAGGTAGCCTATTGCGTCATCGGATGACGTACAATTTACCAAGGGGTTGGCGATATATAAGGTACCTAGTGGCCAAGCTCCACTGTACTGACTCCGCGACGCCGTGCGTGCGCGCATAATGATCCTGCATAGTTACAGTAATCGCTTGCGCTCTGAGTCTTTTCGATGAGCGTACGTATTATCGCATAGATAAACATCACTCACAGTGCGCACAAACATATTATGTGTGATTGACTCAACGAACAGTCGTCCCTTGATCAGGATTTAGAGCACAATATGGATTTAGACGACACAGAGCTTGGATATATAAATGACTATATTAAATTATTTTATTGTCATTAATTAGTAAATGTACTGACTATGGCTCCTAATAGTGCTATATTATCGGTATGACCAGTAGGCCAAACTAATTAGTTATATATACAAAGTAACATCAGTTGTAAAGATCAGTACTACATTATTAAAAATTATGATTAAAAAAAACCTAGAACTAACTGATGGTTTGTGTTGATAATTTTAAATTTATGAATTAAACAAAAAAATAGTTTGAAGCAAGAAAAATCACTCATCTATGAATAAAACAACCAACATGAGACACCTTCTCTATACATACCAAAAGCAAACAAAGAAGCCAAAACTCAAACAAGCAAACAAACAAACAATCAAACAAAACAAACAAACAAACATTTTACACACAAATATATGAAATGGATACAACACAAAATAAAGATAACACGGCACAATCATTACAGACACAATTTGAAAGTTCAAATTCGATCTTCGGTCTACGTGCTTAAATACGACGGGTTTCATTGAAGCGTACAATAATGGTGTTTATAAAGAACTGACCATGTCGTCGATTAATGTATTTATATTATGCGCGGTGTGACGAAAGACCACTCCCATAGCAAGAACTTCCGGTCAAGCCCTCAGGCAAGGATTCTTTACTTTCACTAATCCTTGACATTGACCTACATGTCTGTGTTTGTTTTTGTTATTTTATTTCCGCCATTAAAATAACTTTAACAACGTACTACGTTGAATGGCAATGTCAACATACACAGACAATTTTGTTTTATTAAAGGGATCTAGTCACATTGTCCAAATCCTCAAAATCCTATTGGAATTCTAACGATTTCCTCATACCTTGTTGTATAGAAGCATGGGACAGCTTTTCGAATTTCCCTTTCGTTCAAAAGATATTTACGATTGAAGGTTTAGATGTTAAACTATCCACTGGATAATCGTAACCGTGTACAAAGTCAGTGCAATGAGTTAGTGAATATCACTTTGCATTTTTGCTCATTACTCAGCCGTATAACGTCCATTTAACTTGAAATTTTCACACAATACTCAATGGAGATATCAGATAACAACAATATACATTATTTCAACCATTCATCACTTTGTTTGCACATGTCAACAAAGTTAATACTAGATCCCTTTAAATAAGGAAATATCTGATTATGAACAGGAGAAAGCCCTACGTACATAACCGGCTGGGTAGCCCCGAATTCTGCTGAGTTTTTATTCACATTCTTCTATACAGAGTATTAAATGTTTGTTCTCAATTAGTTTTTGTAATTCCGGCAAAAATAACATGGACAAATGTGCGGCATTTGATATTATCCTATAATCCTGCAATGACAATATTATTTTCGTTTTAAATAATTCGACATTCTTCTTGTTACATGTTTGTTTTTCTACTAACGGTTCTTTGTATGGTTCAAGACTGTGGGAAGAACGGAAGAAGAAGAACAAGAAAGAGATGGCATAAAGGTGAGACAAATTTGATAGAAATGGATTGAACAAATCCGAAGGAGACTTAGAAAGACACGGAACCCTGGCCCGAGAGAATCAGAAGTGTCACTCACTATAGGTCGGCTGTAACATAATTCACCTTATAACTTGAAGAAGTTATTCTGCACCATTATACACGGAGGCTGAGCTGCACAAACTTGGGTAAACTACTAACAAAACAGTCCAGAGCCCTCTGTCGAGGAAAGATAGTACATGTAGACCTACTAGTAGTACTACAACTATTAGTGGGCATCAATCGCAGTACTTGGTATTTCTATACTGTTCAAATGAAGTGATGTCAGCGGTTTAATATGTAAATAGAAATTGGAGAGAGCTATAGAGATATGAAGAAAAAAAGAAACGATAAACATTTGGGAGACCTTTTCAACTGATTAACACTTACACGCCGCTTGCCTATATAAAGTGTAACTCGCATAGTTGAACCATTCTCTCATAGTTCATAGCCTGGTTTGTCATACAGAAGTGATATTTTGCCGCCAAACTGAACACTTTGCTGGCTTCCGATTTGAATACTCTCAATCACTGAAGTATAGTGGGTGGCGAAAGTGGTTGTTTGATCACCTATGACAGTGGCATCACCATGTGTGGAATGACAGTACCAACGGATAACGTTTTCCCTTAATCGACGACCACCGCATGGTGATAAACGGATGCAGCTGAAGCTTGGAGGTATTTATTGATTCATTAAATACTTATTCATTAAATACTAGTGATTACATTCTGCCCTGATTGTACTACTATTGTCAACATTGTATTATCATCATCATGATTAGTCTTAATCATTATCGCAACCCTCTTTAATAAAGGGATCTAGTAACTTTGTCGGCAAGTGCAAAAGGTGATGAGTGATTATTAAAATGTGTATTGGAGTGATAATTTATGATAATGTCCACAAAGTAATGTGTGGAAAGTTCACGTTTTTTGATGTTTTTTGGCAGAGATATGAGCAATAATACAAAGTGATATTCAGTAACTCATTGTACTTACTTGTACACGGCATGAAATTATCCAGTAGACAATTTCATATCTGAACACTTCAATCGTAAATATATTTTGAACGAAATGGAAATTTGAAAACCCGAAACCTCTCCCGTGCTTTTATTGTCAATATGAATATGAAATCCGGACAAATTATTGTATGCACTATAAGACACTAAATAGGATTAATAGTCCCAAAATATATGTTAACCATTCGTTCGAGTTCAACATATGTTTTGTAGAATACATATATACACAACATATCGTGAGTTTGGGGAACGGAAAAGTGTGACAATGAAGAAAACTGTAAAAATGGGGAAATTTGTGTATAAAACATATTGGGAGTAGTCCCATACTACTTCTATGAGTAGTCCACAAATTTGTCAGAGTGCGTTGCCAATTTGAGTTCCTCATTATAGGAATAAATGGGCATCTTCAAAGAGCCATAGTTTTCTTGTTTATGGCCCGATTATGCTCTAACTTTCAGAGCTTATTCCTCCTAATCTCTTCAAGTCTATGAAAGCAACATCTCGCTTGGATTTCATTGCCCTTTAATATGAATATAATAAGGTATGAGAGAACCACAAAAGTTCCAAGCAAGTGTTGAGGATTTGGACAATGTTACTAAGTCCCTTTAATCATTATCTCTGCTATACTGTTCATAATCTTCTTTATTATCAAAATTATCATCATCATCATCACCGCCATCATCATCATCACCGCCATCATCATCACCGCCATCATCATCATCATCATCATCATCATCATCATCATCATCATCAACATAATCACCTTCATCATTATATTCATCATCATCATCATTATCATCATCGTCATCTACATCACCATCATCATCACCATCATCATCATCAATATCATCATCATCATCATCATCAATATCATCATCATCATCATCATCATCATCATCATCATCAACAACATCATCACCTTCATCATCATCATCATCATCATCCACAATTGTCATTTACAATAACCATGGTAACACTAAGGCACAACCCACGCTACTACATGTATACCAAACACAAACACCAATCACACCACTACAAACATTGACCACATCAACATCTACACCAATGCCAATGATGCCAAACACACACTGGCGTACCCAGGATTTTTTCAGAGGGGGGGGGGGGGGGGTTATTTCGTCGACCAACATTTTTGAGGGGGGGGGGGGGGTGTTAGTCAAGTATTTTCGAGGGGGTGTCGGTGAAGATTTTTCGAGGGGTGGGGCATGTCGGTGAAGATTTTTCGAGGGAGTAGGAGGTGTCGGTGAAGATTTTTCGAGAGGGGGGGGGGGGGGGTATCGGTGAAGATATTTTGAGGGGGGGGGGTGTCGGTGAAGATTTTTCGAGGTGGGGGTGTCCGTCAACATTTTTTGAGGGGGTTGGAAAGTGAAATAAGTAAGTTTTGTGGATTTGGACACAGGTTACTAAATCCTTTTAACCATGTTAACATCTTGCCACCATCAGCACCACGTATAATTATTATTTCAATATCATGTTGCCATTATGATCGAAGCCAAACATGACCAATGTGACTTTATAATTTATTTGAAAATGGTACCCAATTAAGGGACAGGCATAGGTTTGGTAAAGTTTAGACAACTTGTAGTTTTCTGGTATATACAATATTGTGAATATTACAGTTTAAATCATGCAAGGTCTCCATGTAGAAATACACGTTCAACAAAAGCGCATGCATGCATCGGGGTTGCCGTTTGCAATGTATTCCTGTCATGCGATTTAATTATAGGTTTTCCCCGTCCATTTTCAAATACTTGTCTTTCAATTGTATACATTTTCACTTCAGTTCCGTCCCGAAGAGCCTGGAATGTGCTAATGCCAACTTCAGTTTCTTCTTTTGTCGATCAATTTCACAAAAAGTTCAACCAAAGTTAGTCGTTTGTCACACATTTTCGTCAGTTACAAATTTAAGTTCGTCGGTCACAGTTGCTGAACACATCTGTGACTGGCGAATTTGAATTTTAATGGACGATAATGTGTGATAAATGACTGAATAGACCGCTTCTGTAATGTATGCAAATAATATGCGTATGACGTCAGACTCCCCGTTGGCAAGCTTAACAATAGTAACTAGGTCCGGCAAGCTCCGGCAAACTTAGCTTGCCGGACCTAGTTACTATTGTTAAGCTTGCCAACGGGGAGTCTTACGTCATACGCATATTATTTGCATACATTACAGAAGCGGTCTATTGGGTGGACGTAAGGTGAAAGTGGCCGACCAAAGACGAAATTGAAGTTGGCATTAGCACATTCTAGGCTCCTCGGGACGAAATTGAAGTAAAAATGTATACAATTGAATGATAAAATTTTGAAAATGGACGGGAAAACCTATTATACGGGTGAGGGCTGCATTACATGCCTCATTGTAACCATAATTTCGATGAAAACAATTATAATTATGTTATTTGTATTCACGTTTAAGATTCCCGAACAAATAAGCCATGTATAAATATGGATACGGTAAATCATATGCTCACCATGCGGCGCTGAATCAACAGACAACAGCCGCTATGTTATTTTTAGCATAATTAAGCATACAGTCATGAATTTGATGGGTATATTGGACTGTGTGTTAGGACATGTTCTTTTTGTTCTTCCATTTTATCCGTTTTAGTTTTTATTATGGTTATGTTTAACCAGGAACCAAGGACATCCACTGACATAGGCGTACCCAGGGGGGAGGGGTTTTGGGGGTTCAAACCCCTCCCCCCCCCACCCCCTTTGACCAAAAAATTACTGTGTTGGGGGGTTTGAATCCCCCCCCTAGTCTCGAAAATTGTCTACGGACACCCCCCCCCCCCCCCCCCGCTTACACGATTCTCAAACAATGGTCTTGGTCTCGGAACGGAAATTTGGCCGACGATATAACCCCCCCCCCCCCCCCCCCTTTGACAAAATCCTGGGAACGCCACTATCCACTGACGTGCAATTAGTTAAAGGGATCTAGTAACTTTGTCAATATGTGAGCAAAGAGTGATGAATGGTTGACAAAATGTATAATTTTGTGATGTGATATGTCCACTGAGCGATGTGTGCAAATTCCATGGTAAATGAATGTCATATATGACCTAGTATTGAACGAAAATGCAAAGTGATACTCCACTAACTAATTGCACTGACTTTGTACACAGACAGTTAACATTTTCCAGTGGGTAATTAAAAATCCGAACACTTCAATCGTAGATATCTTTTCAACGGAAGGGAAATTCGAAAAACCGAAACCAGTTCCATGATTATATTGATAATACGAATATAACAAGGTATGGGAGAACCACTAGAGTTCTATAAGTAAGATCTGCGGATGTGGACAATCCATTTAAAGGGATAGTTGAGTTCTGGTAAGGAGAGTAC